>CM067109.1:71266300-71308800 GCA_034008185.1 Gorsachius magnificus
TTATCTTCTTAAAAAAAAAAAATTGCATACTTGCAATGTGACTTAGAAGTTTCTTATTCTGACTTAAGTCACCTGAGCAGGCAAGGCAGCAAACAAACCACTCCAAAGGTTTCCACTACTCTCATCACTATCACTGTTTTCAGTAAAAAAAAAAAAAAAAATAAGAAAACATTCTTCTGAATCTTCTCATTTTCAAAAGTGTATATATACCAGCAAGTGAAATGTCTAACTTGGGTCCATTCTGTTTTGAACTTGGTGTTGAAAGGGACATTGGATTGCTCAAATTCCTGAAAAAACTGCTTTGGACTCCACGTTTATGACTATTTATTAATTAAACTGAACTAGATATATTAATGTGAATTCTCAGAGATCCTCTGAGCCAGTTTAAGCATTCTATGGTTTTCAGCTGCTGATAGTTTATACCACTGTCATTCTTCAGAAATTATATTTGCCAGGCAAGCACACCTCCCATTCATTCCAAGGAGTTTGGCCAGTATGTTTCCTATGGCTCTCCCTCCTTCCTGACACAGAGTTAACAGCTGCCAGAATTCATGGACATCCACAGGAATGTCTTAAACACCTATGTGACATTACAGTATGGTGCACTTTCTTGCACCAAAAGTTAAGAAAATATTATTTTTCAGGCTTAAAGATACTCTTATGATCAAACCAAGATGTCACAGCCCAAAGAAACAAGGGCTTCATTTTTTGCTGTATGCCTAGTACCCACAAGTTCCTGAATGTGCCAAGAGTCTTCCTCAAAATTACATTTTCAAACCACTGCCCTTACTTTTAGAACATAAAATGTACCTGTAAGGCTGATCTGTTCTGAAAGCAGTAAGTACTTTCTCACACCACCTACAAAATGTGGAAAAGTCTTTGAGAAGCTGACAGAGAAACCTTCAAGTCTAGTTTTGCTCAAGAAGTCTACAAAAGATCCAAACATTCAAAGTCATTGTGAGTCTGTTCTTTTAATTTTCTACAAGAATTCAGTATGGCATTCGGTCATAAAGTTTTTATCCCTAGACTTCAGTCGTTATCCTAAAGTTTCAAGATAAGGCCTCAAATTTTAAGATAATGATTTTTTTTTTAAATTAATTGCTCTAAGAAGTAATTTAAAAGTTCAAACAAGAGACAGCCACAATCTAAATTAATGGGATAATATATTTTGCAATTGGGTCAGATGTTAAATAATGCAAAATCTGTAGGAAATTTTGGGGTTTAATACATTTGTTACAGTTTCCACATCTCATTCTGCTTTCTAGCAGGTGTTACAGTTCCACGGACTATCAGGATGTGAGAGATGTTGATTAGAGGCACTTGGGACATAATTAAGGTACCAACTAGTGACTGCAATTTTCCTTTTGTTTTCCCCCTTTTAAAATAAATCTACTGACCAAAAATTCTCAAGTCCTTCCTCTCCTCAGACATCCAAAGATAAATAAGTAAAAACTGACAGACAACTGTATACAACTAATATTAGCTTATTTTCATATTTCAAGACTCTGTTTATAATAGCTCTTTTCAGCCTTCAGAACTCCACATAGGTGAAGACTCCTACATAACTGGTTTAAATCTACTGACAACAAGCTTGTTTTCCTTAGTTATTTTTCACGGACCCTAAAGAAGCAGCCCCAGAAACAGAAAAAAATAACCCAAACAAAATAACAGTATTTTTCTAGCTTCTGCCAGTCTTCCAAATGTAAAGAAGAAACATACGATCCAATTATTCTGGACCTTATCTCCAGTCCCAGCCAGTAGTTAACTACTAGGGAGATAGTATAAAGAAACAATCCAAGTCTAAAGCGACATTTCCTGTGGTATATCTGCCTCTAGAAATCAAGTCAAGGAGTTTTTAACACTGAAGAACAAAACTAAACCATCAATGTTTAACAGACAACAGGTCAGCTTCTGGCTGCGGCTGCTGCCCTTTTAAAATCCTTTACACGTTTGACTTTCACATCACTTAATCAATTCCACAATTTGCGTGTTCTTTGTAAAGAATTACTTTAAAGCTGCAGACTAAACCCAGAAGAGCTCAAAGGGCTTGAGAGACTCTTGAGCTAGAAGAAGGGGGGGTTGGGGGGGGAAGGCACTTCCTTAACTACCTTTTCCATACCATTATGTCTTACTTCCTCATCTATTTTCTTCTACTCACTTTCTCTCCCCCACTTCAGCTCCCCAAGCTGAAGAGCAAAGTAACACCAGATGGTTTACGACAGTCAAAAAAGCTGACCACTGCTAACAGAGGTCTACTCCTCTCCACCGCCCCGGCACACATCTCTGCCAGCAGTAAGGCTCAAACAATCCATGAGCCAGTTTGGTTCACCAAAACAGCAAGAAATTAACACAGTAAGAAGAAAAAAAAACCTGACAGTTTTCCTCCTGGGTTAAGCAAATTGAGCAAGCTCAGCAAAAGGTTTGACTAGCAATCAGAGACCAGAGAAGGAAATGAGACCTCCAAATTTAGGATGACACTGATTTCTCAAGGGATTTCACTCTTAGTCTGTTAAGGGTACAGAGATGCAAGTGGTTTAGACTGTTTGAACTTCTGGCTGCTGCTAAAAGAGCCCCATATCCTCCTCTTTTCTCAGTCCCCAAAGGCATGTATGTTCCTACCCTAGTCCTTATACCTCAATGTCAGCATCATCTCCTGTAGTTGCATCATTAGCAGTAGCAAGCAGATCTACTTCTCTGATCATAGGAAGTGCATGCAGTTTATCTGAAGGTTGACAGATGAAAAAAGTATGCACAAGAGCAGCTTTCCAAATGCATAATGAAATTAAGATCTTCTACACTAGGCAGACAAAAATTCCACCTTCCTGAGCCACAGTCACAGGCTGGAACTACTACTGGATGCCTAGAATAAAAATGGTAAAATGGTACAAGGACAGAGCAAGCACACACTACTACTCCTGATACATTTCCCCCAAACTCCAGCAGTTGCCAACAAATCAGGTTCTACATGACCTAGAATGTGCTTAAGACACCAAATAAAGACTGCTCTCCAGACCGCTCTCCAGCATTAGAAAAATCAACGCAAGAAACAATTCCCTGGCTGGACTGAGCAAGCTCAGTGGAGCTCTGAGGAAGACAACAGGGGATTTCTCAATTTTGCTATTGAGTAGCGTCACTATTGAAGGGACATGCATCTCTTCAAAACTAATGTTACTATTAACCACGGTATATGCTAATATGCCATGGATTCAGCCTAAGCACAGAGAAAACCCAAAGCTGACAGCATGTATTGACTAGATAATGAAATATCTATGCTGACTTAGTTCAAACCTAAAAATCCATAATAGTGTGACTGTACAGGCTACAGCTTTTTTGGTTATAGTATAATAAATTCCATGTATTAACACTATGCACAATTATAACACAAGTAATTCAACAACTGCAGAAACATTGGCACTGTACTAATCACTACCTGCAGAAATTAAAATATCAGGTCCCAAATCTGCACATTACCTATGCACTTTCTTCACTAATGTTACAAAAGTAGACATGCATTACAGACTGGGGCCTATGAGGAAAAGTCAAGGAAGGAAGATAAAGAAAGGAGGAAAAAAATATAATACTTGACACAGTTATGAACTTCCAGTTTTCTTAGCCATGAGTGACTGCTTTCTGATTTGGACTGGATCTCAAGTTTATGCTTCATTTTCTTGATAGTGACAAAATCATCTTAAAAGATAAATTTTCTCTTTTAAGAGTCAAGAAGCAACCACACACAAGTATACACACCATTTTTAGCCCCCCCTGCATCTACAGCTTACAGAACTCAGTTACCGTAACATTTCAGGTTAACTTTGCAAGCTTGGCTTTTGTCAGGGATTACTACTGTGCGGGGGTTTTTTTGAAGTAAAAAAATGATGTCAAGTTAAAAATTACTTGGTTTTAACATTTTTATAGTATCTCTGTTCCTACAGATTTCTCTGAATTTCCAGGGCTTCACATTCTGTCCTTGCCTCTCAACATAGTTATTTCCCAGCTCTTGCAATACATCACTACAGACTTTTTAAAATCCTTGCCATAGAAACAACTGAAGTTCCCCTTTTGCCCCACTGAGAAAATCTGCCTGGCTACGGCACCCCTGAATGCCAACAGCCAGCAGAAGCATGGAGGAGGACAGGGGAATGGGAGAATCCAATAGATGCAACCAGGATGAAAGATTCTAAGTTACGGACTACTCAAAAAGCAGAAGATGCTAACTGGGGATGAAGATTTTGCTGAGGTACCACAAGAAGCAATTTGGATGCTTGGGGGCAGAGAATAGAAGGGCTACTCCATCAAGACTGCTGAAAGAGCATTTCTGATGGGCTGAAGACAAGAATTGGAGAGAAAAGTTTATCAGCCCATCCTGAAGAGGTTATGGAGTGACAAAAATTCTGGTAAAGAATGGCATGGAATGGAATGGGACAGAAGTTGAAAGTTGTAAACTCCAAGAAGCCTGAGAACTTCACTTCTAGAGAAGGAAGAACAAGAAATGAGGCCGCTGTTGTAGCAACAGTTGGGGTTACCACAGACCTCCATTTCATTTTACCTTCTCTAACTCAGTCATCATCTTCAGTCAAGACCCTTGTTTTGGCACAAAGGCATAGAATCTACTTCCTTCTCTCCCTGCCCTCTCCACCCCTCACCCTCCCCAACTGGAGATAACCAATGGAAATGTTACAGTAATGAGCAAAATTAAATAGAACTACAGTCATATTACGTGTGTAAGCAATTCACAGTGCATCAGGAAAGAGACAATACAGTTTAAGGAAAATCTGATCCTGAATGAGATTTCCACCTACATGATACATATAATGTAGTAATACTTAACTCAAAGTGAAGACAGGATGAATTATGGTTGTTAGTGCAGTTGTAACTCATCTTCTGTATACAAAGCACTACCATAAATTCAGTAAAAACCTTTAGGTTTTCCATGGATCCACATCCATTTAACTGTTTTATCCATGCAGGTGACTATGTGTGTCCATGCCATGAGTATGAATGCCGTGAAAAAAAGTATGTACAATCAAAAAAAAGATAACAGTACTACACGTATGCATAATGGCACCACACTAGGGTTGCCAAGCAGCTGTAACTCATATATTTCCAAACTTTTGAGAGACTCCTTTAAGTTTAAAGTTGCAAAGCCAGAGTTTTTCATATGTTCTTGCCCCTCCCCCCGTCCCAAATCCTTCTTCCTTAATATAGTATCACTACTGACAGTTATGGTAACAAACATGGTGTGCAATAGCTTTACCAATTAAAATTATTACATCAGTAGATTACTATGGTCAGTATGGACATGCACAAGACAGTTTTGCCTCAGGGCGCAAAAGACAATTGCAAACACAAAACCAGTGAGATGCCAGAATCATACCTTTCTCTAGAGGCTTTCATTTTTTTAGAAGAGGTAATGGGATTGAGGAAGGAATGCGAGGGAGGCAATCTGTTAAAGATCTGACCATTACTAATTTAAATTTGTGAGATACTTCTAAAAACAAACCAGTGTTTAGGTCTGCTCAAAAGGTAAAACAAATTAAATAAAAACCATTAAAAAAACCCCACCACCACACCATGCAATTTTCACAGCAACCACTGTGCTCTTCTCACAGCTTTTTAAGATATGTGTCGGTACTGTTTGGTATTCCCGAAGTTTAAAATAAAGCACACACTGAAAAACACAGGGAAATAGGAATCCCTTCAAACAAGTAATTTTGTTTCTGGAGACTATAGTCAACTTGCAATTACCCTTCAACTAATTATGTGGGTTGGTGACTACGTATGCCACAGATGTTAACTCAGACAGCACTACATAAATGCAGGTGGGCTCTTTTCTCAGCCAGTTCACATAAAGCAGTTTCTATGTAGGACAGAGACTAAATTATTAAGTCTAAAAGACTGAAGCAGCTTTCAAATGCAGGGCCAACTCGGGACTTTCTGTATCTGATCCTGATGCCAGGAACACTACAGAAGGTACTTAAGATGTATCTAAGTAGCTCTGGACCACAACAACTACATTTGGCTAGCACTGAACCCAAGTTAAAGACTCCAGAATTGAGCTGGTGACAACCCTAGACAACAGATGCACAATGCTCCTGCAGTCTGAGAAGGGCTATTTAATTTGCATCGAGTCAGATTGTATCCAACAGTGCTGCTATATATTCACATTCCTGAATCCTGGAGCTCTTGGATGTGAGTGTAAACACACTAAATCACTTTAGCATGCTGACTCAGTATAGCTGAGCAGCTCTAGATCATTCCTCAATACCTGTTTAAGATACCCCAGTCCTTCCCATTAACTGAGCTAACAAGCAGTTGTTGCATATAGTCCTCTAATTATAATGACAATAAAGAAAGGAGGCATGAGTTTCTTATCAATACATTGATGCTAAGAATCAGAGCTAGTGCCTATCGTTAAAGGGAAACAAGCAAGAAAGAGACCATAACACATATAGTGAACAGAAGATTGAGGAAATTTGTGATTTACACCAGAAACAGCAAATTTCTTGAGTAACCAAGAAAATGAACTAGTTGTGCTTGAATTAGCAATAGACTCACCAGACATTCCTTTTGCTGTATGCAGTCTCTGCAATACTTCATACTTCACTTGCACAAAATATATTCTGAACTCACCAGCAAAATAATTCAATTTACAAGAATCGTAAAACCAATAGTTTTGTGTAACTTAAAGAACTTCCTGTGCTTGGGGAGGGGACGATGGAAATCACAGTGTAAATTGTTTGGCAATATGATGATGTTTTACAAAAAGAGAAAACAGTATCAACACCAGTGCAACAGGCAAAAGAACAATCTTAGGCAGATTCCATAGATTTAGAAAGGTGGTTTTAAAAAAGAGCTGCTTCACAAAAATCAATACACTTTCCCCATAGGTTCATGATGTAAAATTCTATAATCAAGGCTTGTAGATTTGTAATTATGGTATGTCAGCCACATTTAAACAAGAATGTTAAAAGATTGTTAAAGTTAAACTAACACAATTGCAATGTGAATTGTCTTAGTCTCATTCTAATCTACTGGTGTCACTTCCACTTAATCAGATGGAAACTATGGGCAAATGTCAGTGCTATTTTCACATGACCCAACTTTCTTTGTTTGCAGTAGTTTTTAAAATCATTGCCAATCTGAAATGAGAATAAAATATTTTTAAAAGTAGTTTTTTTCTAACCAATTCCCTCACTATCCAGCAGGTTGTCCAAGTTTGGTTTTACTAAGAGTAAGGCTGGTTTGAAATGATTAAACCAGAAGCATTGTTTGTTGGGACACAAGCCACAAATACAGCAAACATTATTACTCATGCTCATCAAATCTACTTTTTTTGAATTACAAGCTAATGAAAGTATGTAACCACCAAGAGCCTGGCTATCAGATTTGTTAAAAAAAAAAAAAAAGGTTCTCCCCATTCCTAGTTTAAATTTCTTTCACTGATACATAGCAATGTAAGAAACACAAAGGCAAATAAAGTCCCCACAAGCTACAATATATAGTCTCTTGAGAGGGACACACAAAGAATTTATGGTACACAGCTGGAAAAAAATCAAAGCAGAACAGCTGCTTTGTTTTTAGTTTGAAAAAAGTGATGAGCTAGGTAACTAATGAGAGAAAAGAATGTGCTACAGCAGATGATTTAAAAAAAAAAAAAAGACAAATGAAATGCCAAAAAAGTTCAATATATCCTAATGTTTCTTGACCCTTATCTTTTTTTGATATACTCTTATAGCCTGAGCATTGAATGTGCTTGAAAAATCAGAATTACGTGCTAAATTGAATGTACTTTTCTAAGCGTTGAACAGAAAAAAGTAAGGAAAATTAATTGAAGAATTAAGTCAGGCACTTTATGGCATATTTAGTAAGAAGACTCTATGTGAGTCTTCTCACACACTAGGAATAAATACCTATATGGTTGTTCTAGCCCAAAATAAGAGGACAATGTTAATGTTCCTAAGTTGACTCAAGTCACATGCATGCCATTGTAGTGGAGAGTACATAACTAGGCTTCTAGTTATGTGAAGGAAGGCAGGTGTGGGACAGAGCCATACCTCTTCTATCTGTGTGCAACCCTCACAGAAGTAGGAGCTGCTGCTGTATCATCTCTCTGCAGGCAGTGTAAGATAATATTCCTTTTCCCCTGTTTTTTTTTTTTAAATTTACTTTCACTTACAGTATGTCAGCTGCTACAGAGTAACCATAGAAGTGCATAGTGTTACTGCACAACAAACACAAGCTAAGTTTACTTGCTTATTCAGACAGCCATTCTCCAAAAGCAAATCTGAATCCTGTCAACTGCATTTGTATTGCTTCCCCAAATGTTTTCATCCTTCTCTTTGTACTAGTCCTGAAATGTGTACAGTTGTGTGGTAAGCTGGTCCATGCAGGTCTCATCCTTCAAAATAACTTTTTTTAAGTCCTGCTTATTTTTCAGATCAGCTCCCTGACATATACAGACAGGTGGCCACCTAAGCCCTTGTGTAGGACTGTTGTGGGATAGGGGAGAGAATTGGGGAAAAAAAAAAAAAGTAAAACCTGTGGGTTGAGATAAAGAGCGTTTAATAGGACAGCAGCAGAAGATATTATTATAATACAAAACAAGAGACGCATGATGCAATTCCTCACCACCTGCTGATCCATCCTTGCTGACACCTGCTCAGCCTGTCCCTGAGCAGTGACTGCTGTCCCCCAGCCAATTCCCCCCAGCTTATACACTGAGCAAGACATCTTATGGTATGTAATAGCCCTTTGGCCAGTTGGGGTCAGCTCTCCTGGCTGTGCCCCCTCCCAGCTATTTCTGCACCTGGCAGAGCATGGGAAGCTGAAAAGACCTTGTCTTAGTGTAAACATTACTTAGCAGCATCTAAACCACCAGCGCCTTATCAGCATTCTACTCATCCTAAATCCAAAAAACAGCGCTATGCCAGCTACTAGGAAGAAAATTAACCCTACCCCAGCTGAAACCAGGACAAGGGCACAAAGGAGGCGACTGTAACAGAGCCTCTCAGATTTATATTAGCTTAAGTCATCATGGGCCAACACCAGGTCCTTTCTCCTGCCTCCATGTGGTAATTGTTTCAGCTCAGAGGAATGCCCACCTATACAGTACCCCCAAAATATGCTGTAACTTATTAAGCATTGTTTTTAAGAGGCCACAGGACTTGCATTAGGCTCACAAAATAGTTCCCAGGAATAGTCAAGACTTTGCCTGAATTTGTCTTGGCCAGCCTAGAGGTTTTTTTACTTGTTTAAGTGTAAATGCTATTACGACTAGGTGACAATTACTGCCTTGTTTTAATTTTTGCTCAGCTTTGTACAATTATGTGACACTATTATAACACTATTATCATAACACTATTATATTGACTTTTGTTACTAACAAAAATGAGCTATCTCTGACTTAGAATTAAAAAAGCAGCACAGAAGATCAAATCTGATGAGAGCAGGAGCATGGGATGATAGCAGAGCCCTTGACAATACAGGCACAGGAAGATGCTGAAATAGCCTGGTGCTATAAACAGCTCACCAATCTTGGTCAAATACTGATCAAAGGAATGCAACCCTAAGAGATGGTTAAAACCAGTTTAAGGGTAACAAATAAAAACTATTCAACACATGTAAAACACAGCATATGCAGTAAATTCAGATAAAATGTGGAGTGCAAAACAATGAAGAAAAACTAAGACCTGGACTTTTATATGCATTTCTTTACGCAAACTCTGAGAAGCACAAAACAAGTAACATCATACTCCTCTAAACAAAGGATTTGGGATGCTGATAACTTGCTTCAATTTGTCCCCTCCCCACTACCAAATTGAGCCAGAGGCCTTAGGACCCATAGGGCCAGTAAAAAGGGTGCTATCAGAAACAGAGTAGAAACATTAGGCACTTTGTGTGTCTGAATTTTGACTGTATAATGTGAACTATGTTAGTATTCCCGTAGTATCCTTTTAACTGAAGTAATATCCAGTCAGAATTTAATCAACCTACTCTGGACGCAACAAGCTTGGAACAAAATCAAAACCAGCATCCATGGATTTCCATAAATCAAGTGAACAAACAGAAAAAGCCACACTAAACAGTGTGACACAGGACAAACACACACTAGTAAATTTTAATCTGTTGTTCTCAACTCTGACTCACTTGAACTGCAGGAGAGAAATGAAGAAAAAGAACATGAAAGCTAATCTCAGAGCTAGAAGCACTACAGACAGTGACAGACAGACACTGAGCGAGCTCCACATTCAGTTATCTGCATAACCATGCTGTCATGGTTAGGCTGCTTCCAGGTCCAAGGGGACACAGCTACATGGTACAGCATTCACCATGTGAACACACAGGCCCACAACAGCTCTGCTGCGAATTCCACACAGTTGTCCATTGCCTAGTAAAGACCTTCCCATCACTGCTTCCCAATCTACGAACATGAGGAAAAAGCTTGCTCAGGTTAAGTTTTGCAATGATTTATCATTAAGCAATGGTCACCCAAAATGCTATTATTGAGTTCTCACACAGTGCTCTGAGTAAAACTATCAAACAGCAGCAATAAGCCAGCAGTAAAACTTCTACAAATGACAAATTCTACAAAAGTAAAACTGTTTTATTAGATATAATAGCTTTCTCAAAAGTCTCTACACAAATAAATTATACTTCTAGCTATCAAAAATAATATACAGACTGAAGTACATTTTATTAGTATATGTATTTTATATATTATTAGTATATGTATTAACCTAAGTAATTCTGGTTTCCCCATACCTCAGAACACTTTGCCTATAAAAGCCAGCACAAAACACCATCCACTTAAAAACGCAGAGGACATTCGCAATGTTCCTGTCCAGCACAGCTAGTAACTGTAACACAGGCTGTGAAGGGGACCCAAAGCAAAAGGCAGTCACCAAGCCACTCAATAAGACTGCACTAAAGCTTTCTAGCTTAAAAATAACACACAAGTTCATGATTTGCACATCCTGCACAGTGACAGTAAACAGGACCTTACAATCACATAATCAATTTTTTGCTTGGAGCAGTAGTTGAAAACTGCTCCCCATTTGGGGCCTAGGAACTCACAAGTGCCTTTATCTAGCAGAAACGGCGATAAATCTGTATTTGTTTTACTTCTCTAGTCTTCAATCTTTTACAACTGATCAGGTATTAGAAAGTGTGCCCATCTTACTGTTTGTCTTTTACTAAATGACGTTATTTAAGTCATAACACAAAGTTGAGCGTGTGAAACTGGACTATCAACCTGATCTGGCAAACATACTAATTCCTGTCTTTGCATGAGCCAGAGCAGTCTTTGTAGGGTGCAGCCTTAATAAACTCCACTGTGACCAAATATTTAAAGTCAAAACCTTGCATTTACAGCCATAATGAGAGGAACTCTAACCAATAACCGCAACTTTTCTGAAAAAATAAGTCTGTGTTAAAACCAGGCAAAATCGAGACTCAGGGGATGAATTTACCATCAGTTTTGCGGTGTGAACTTTCGAATCAGAAACAGCCCATTTAACAGTTGTTTTGATTAAAAGACTTCATGGCTCGGCAACGTATGCAGCGAGACCACCCCGTACACCGACGGGGCAGCGTGACTCCCCTCGGCTCCCAAAATCACTACGGAAACGGAAAAAAAACCCTTTTAACTGCCGTCTCGGGAAAGAAAGGCCTGCTCCCGCCGACGGCGGCCGAGAAGCCGGCAGCCACGGCAGAATTCGCGCCGGGGCCACCCTCCGGCCCCCGGGCCCCCGGCCCCCGCCCCCCCGCCGGCCCCCAGCAGGCGCGGCCGGCAAAACCCCGTCCCCTCCCCGGGGGGGGGGGCCCGGCAGCAGGGCCGAGCCCGCTCTCCGCTCGGCCCCTCGGGGCCTCCCCCTACGGCTCCCCACGGCCAGGGAGAGCGCCTGACTCCCCCGGGCCGCGGGACGGGGACGCGGCGCCATCCCGCGGGCACCCACCGCCTCACGACGCCGGTCTTGATCGCGCGGGTCGGCCATGGCGGGGCTGGCGGGGGAGCGGCGCGGGCCGGGCCCCAGCGGCGCAGGTGCGGAGAGTTCGGAGGGGACGGCGCAGCGCCGTGACTGCGCAGCCCAGCCCGCGCATGCGCCAAGCCGCCAGCCCAGGCGGCACCACCGGCAGCGGGGGCGGAGCTCCGCGCTCTCTCCCCGCCCCCCCCGGCGGCGGCGGCCCAGTGGAGGCGTCCGATCTGCGGGGTGGCGCCGTCCCCATAGCGACCGGCGGGGCCGGGGCCGGGGCCGGGGCCGGGGCCGGGTGCGGCGCCCCTCGAGCCGGTGAGCGCCGTTTGCTGACGAGCACACGGGCAAAAGAAAGTGCAAACCCGCCCTCCGGTGCAGCAACAGGGGTTTCTCTGAGGTAGCGTGAGTGGTACCGTGATGGTGCCCGGGGGTGGGGTGTGACGGTACCCTCGCTCCCACCCCTGGCACTGTCATTAAGTGTGACTAACGCCATTTTGTAAGGCAAGCAGCCGATCCCTCGGCCCGAGCGGGTCGTATATTTGTTCCCTTTCCCCTCATTATCAGGCCCTGAAGGTCCTCTGCAAAAAGTAGATGAACAAAACAGATTTCTTCCCCTCCCTACTGGCCTCAAGGTTCCTGGGCCAGGCCAATTGCTGCCTTCCTTGCCAGCCTTGAAGGTCTCAGGCACCCGGCCAACTCGGTGCTGTGGATGGCCCCACCACAGAACAGGGGAGTGTAACAGCACCCAGAGCGCTGTCTGTAAAAACAAGCAGTTATGAACCCCAAGGGGGAAACTTGGACCAGAACTGCTGCTGGGCAGTGGGATCGGGACCCCCCCGCTGGCCAGGGACCATCATCTGCTTCCTTCGAGGACTTGTACTCTTTTAATATGATTTTTGAGTCTAGATTATGATTGTTATATGGATACAGCAAACTATTAGGACCTGACCTGATTTGCAAAGGCTCCAGGTGATTAGAAACCACAAGTTGTGTTATAAAATTATGTATTACTCTACTTGTAAATTGGACTACACTGAATCTGGAGAAATCCTGTGCCATTCTAATAATAAATTCTGTGCTATGCTAATCATAAAATCCTCTTAAGAAAATAAAGCTTTAACTGTAACTACAACTTAGTGCTGCCATCATTCTGCCAAGGATCTCTAAGAAGACCTGTCTGTCCCCTCAGTGTCAGGTGACTGGTAGAAACAAAGAGGCAACATTATCACTGGCAGCTCAATCATGGAGTTATAACCGTCTGACAAGGGCTGTTTTCCTTCATGATTATGCTTAGTTGAGGTTAACCATCCGAGGGGCCAAATTCTTGAATAAAACCCCTTTGAGTCTGTGTTTGAAAGAACTTCCCCTGGATGAGCATGAAGCCGTGAAAAGCCGCAATCAGGACTCAATAGTCTTGGTGACTATTAAACAGGAATTCTTTATTGCAGCGCCGGACGCACAGGGGATCGCTCCTCCTAATGTGCGTGCCACACAGGGCTAATGGCATAGTTTATATACAAGTTTTACATACATATTCATTACATTCCTCAGAAAAGGCAGGGATAGGTAAATTAATTCCTGGAAATCATTTACATATTCTCCTCCCAGTTGCACATGCTCAGTGTTTTGAGTCGGTGGTCTTCAGGGGTCGTTTACCTCATCCACTCCTTCACCTCACCTTGTCCTTTTGGTGAACTTTGGCTTTTACCCCCCTTATGCTGCTGCCAGAACAACACAGCCGGTACTGGCCAGCTCCCCAACCTTGAAACATTCCCCTTACCTCCGTATCTCATGGTTTCCCATCCCTGGCTATCCTCATCTCAACAAAATGCTAGACATTTTGTCCCCTACATGCCTTCCAAGGCCGGCAACAAAGACAAGCAATTTACTACAAATCTCTTCTTTTTCTTTAATGATGCACATTCCACACACTGTCAGTTTCTTATCTACAGTTTTTCACCTCATATGGGTAGTAAGTTTAACCTAAACCACAATGCTAGCACTTTAAGTCTTTCTCAAGGATGTTCTGCTTTCTCAGGGCTATTATCACTTTCCAGCTACAGTTGGCTTCACAAAGGTCTCTTGTTAACCCTTTAGCATCCCTTCAAGCACTTAAATCCATAGGAAAGAAAAAAAAATAGCTTCAATGAATAAATAAGAAAGAGAAATATAGTTTCAGTGGAGTACAGTTCAGGAAGGTCTGCAGAGGCCTTTTTTCTCCCCCCCCCCCGCATCCTTTCATCCTGTGCTGGTTGCTTGCCCTGACTCTCAACACTGCCAGTGACCGTTATCTCTTGAAAAAAGCTGGTCGGGAGGGAGGATGTCATGTTGCTTTTGGTGATGTGCCAGTTACAGGTCATTAGCCAGCAGCCACGGGAGTGCAGCTGGCACCACAGGGCCCTGTTCGGACATGGCACAGGGAAGGCCCAGATCGCTCAAGTCCGTGGAGTTGTGTCTTACCTTCAGAGGAGGATGAACACGAGTCCTGTTACAGAGCCCAGCAAGGCCCCCCGGGGGACCTGCGAGCAGGGTCAGACCCAACACAGCCTTGGCTCAGCAGGTTGTCTCTGCAGGGAGATGCAGATCTCAAAATCAACAGCCTGCGTAACCCTGTGAATGACTGTGACCTGGAGACAAGTTCACAGATGTATTGTGTGTTTGATATGCAAGCCTGCCATCACCCATGCAGGAGGAGGAGGAAGGAGAGCAGCATTCTGGCAGGCACGAGGGAAAATGCAGCCCCTTACTTTGACAGAAACTCAAATCTTATTAATCTGGCTTTAGAAAGCTGTATGAAGTCATGCTGGGGCCAAAGCTGTTCTCTAAACAATTCCAAGGCAGCACAATTACACTACACATGCTTTGAAAGTACAGACCACTGCAAGGAAAGCTGCATTACCACTGTGCACCTACACATCAATTATTTTTTCAAAAATAGGCTTGGATGTCATTTCTATATTTGACATAGCTGTTCCATAAGTGAGAAGGCCAAGAACAAATAACAGTTCAAAAATAAAAATTGCCTAGAAGCAGCAATATTAAGAAAAGTAACTCATGTTTCCAGGTGCTACAAATGTTTTATTTCTAGCCCTGAAGCATTAACTTGCATCACTGACAGTGTTTAGGCTCAGCTACTGAATTTTAGAAGTAGAATGCAATTGTTTTTTTACAGCTAATTCAGATAACTAAACAGATGATAATATACCAAAACTGAGTTCATACTTAAGCACATATGATGATAACTTGGAAAAAGTGTTATTGGTGGATGGCGAGGTAGATTGTAAAATGTGTCTAAAGGAACGATCTACTTTTTTATTAATACATGTTTGTATTAGTACCTGAAAATTATAAATTAACACTTGAAAAAATAGTAAGTTTATTTCTAAGGGTCTGGATATCTGGATATCCAGGAAAGTATGTATAATGCTTTCTAGGACAGACACTCCTTTTTTAATTAAAGGGGGTTTTTAAATTATTTTTTCCAGAACTCTTTTGAAACAATTTCTAGCCTAGTCACTTGCAAATACATTTCCATGTGAATTAGTGATGTTACTCCAGAGTTGAATGCACTCTGTTACGAAGGTTGTGAATCCTGTTGTACCTTTTGGGTGGTACAGAAACTGTTGATTCTTCAATGAATTTTGGGAGCATTCTGCTTTGTGTTGCACCTGGTTGAAGGTTTTTCATAAGATCTGTTAGCCCTAAGTCATTATGTGCACACTGTTCCATAGAAGCAGGTGCCTAAACATAATTTGCTGATGCTTTAGGTACGCTGACCTATAGAGCAAGTCATTCTGTACGTGGGACCCTTACACGTGTCTTCACATATTCTCCTGTATTGCTCCTTCCCAGCATCAAACATAAAAAGCTGCAGCTGCTGTGAATATTACTTCTCTGACCAGCATCACCTGGTCATCTCGGCTTTCATTTGCCTCCACATAAGGAACATTTCCAAGGCAGTTTGTTACATGTTTTGCACAAATTTACTTGAGTGGGTGTAATTGTCACTGTCAATGTACTATGCCTTCTGTCTAAAAAATCCAGCTAAGTCTTGTTTATTTCTTCTGGATAAGAGCACACAAAGTGATTACTGCTCATTCCCATTTCACTTACCAACGAAGACTGGAAACAGCTAATCAGCCTGATGAGCTCAGATCTCTGCACGCTTAAACAGCTATGTAATAGATTAATCTGAACTGTTCACAGTGCACCCAATTCGCATGCGAGGGAGCACACCAGGCTGCAAAGCACTTCCTACAACTCATAACATTCTCTGTGAAAAGACCAGCTTAAGAAGCTAATGCCACACATATGCTTTGTCACAAGAAAAGAGCAGACTCAAAAGCACTGCAGTATGCCACAAGTCCCTCTGATATTAGCAATTCCCCGTTAATATGTCTCTCAATTAAAGACTACCCTTAAGAAACACGACTTCTAAGCTGTGCAAGTAGTAAGTCTCATTAATCTTGTATCCTCATCATATCCTTTCCTCCCTTTTGAATTCGTTTCCTTGGCTTTAGTAAGGGAGTTTCTGAAATAACAGGGCTGTGTTCAGGGGAGCTGTTTTGTGTTATATCACTAGTTCATTTAGACTATAGAGCCAACATGTTTGTCAGCTGATACAGTTCAAATTAGGGGTATTACACCACTTCCACCTATGCTGCTGAGGTCAGAGCATACCTTGCAGAAGGAGGTGCAGTCACTTCTAAAGTCTGCTAAACTCCAGTGGCAGTTTCCATCATCTCATCCATCACCAGTTAGTTTAGACAGCTTGAAAAACCCATGGCCATAGCCATGCCAAATGTACATTTGCTTCAGCTGAGGACTGAGACCATTACTTTAATAAGTAAATGCTCAATGAGCTTTTATACTATTTTGTTTATCCATCAAAACCATCTGTGCAGTTTGAATATAATTTCATTTTCATTTATGATAAAACAAAATGTGGAATTTATTTAGTCTTCAAATTTTATCTTTTCTGTAGGAAAAGCAAATTTCATTCAGCCTCCCTAAAGGTTATTACATAAATAAGATTAGATTTTGAATAAAAGTTAGTAGTGTCTCCTTAATTTTTTCTTATATATTCAGTAGATAAAATTAACCTCTGTACAGCTGGCCAGCACAAAGCTAGGCACAATTTAAGTGCACAAGAATGAATTTCCCTTGTTGTGAGCATGCAACGTAGTATCAGCATTCCTTGTGGTGTAGATCTCTTTACCCACTTTTTTACCAGGTGGTCATCACTGGTCAAAATTATCTTCCACAAACACCACCCCCCACCCACCCCCCCAACCCCCAAAATGCTTAGAGAGTTGTTCAGCACCACAAGTACAGGCAAGCAGCACAGGCCATGGGGTGGGACAAGGATAAAATGGGTTGCTGCTGCAGCATTTGCGAGGTGCCTGCTGAAGACAGTAAAAGAAGCTGGAGCTGTGTTTTGTGACAGGAGAGGCTCAATTACATTGGGCAGTTAGGTAAAGGAGGAAGGAGACACCAGGCAGAAGCTTTAAAGAGTCGTAGGCAAATTCCATTCCCATTTCTGCCTTTGTACCTTCTCCAAACACCACTGGGATGGATTCTGATTTCATCTATGCTTCTCTGAAAAGGAAGTAGTCCACTGGGACGTGGTGGTAAAAAATCAGAAGGAAACCTACTCATCTTTGGCAAACCCACAGTGACAGTACAATTCACCTTGGACAGAGAAGGCAGCAATGGTGATTCCTCAAATATTACACTGCTGGGGAACGCAGGTTACAAAACAGCCCTCTCATACACTTTGAGGGTTAAACTGTGCCTATAGTAAATGCTAAGCTGCAATTCAAACCTTTTTAGCTAACTCCAGGCTTTTTAAAAGCAGTTTTTCCTAGCTCAGACCAACCACTAGGTAAAGAGCTGGAAGTGGTGAGAGAAAAAGGGATTTATGCGTGTGCATCAAAAGGAGAATATATCCCTTTGCAAATTATTTCCATGGGTCCCCTACCTACAAATGAAGAGATATGTGATATAACAATTCATTGTTCTGACACACATTACAACCATGATGTGCAGTTTTTAATGCATCATGTTACATTAAGCTTAGCCCATGGTCTAACACCATGTAACATAAATTTTTGTGAAGGGAGTAACATAACACGATACTGTCTTTTAAAAGACACACATGATTTTTTCAGATCACCTGCTTTTTATCCATGAATGCCCAATCCAAAAATCAAGGTGGCAGACGAAAGTGGAGTGAATGAGTATCCACAAACCAGAGTATTTATCTTGTGTAGTTTTGCTCATTGCTACCTGTAGTCAATGACTCCAGTCAATTTTTATGTTGTAATGCATGAGCAAAGTTGATGGACATATTTTTTTGTCACCCCCAGTTAGATTTTATTCGGGGTCAATCAAGGGAGACCTGACAGCCGTTAAGACTGTAAAACACACTGAGAATCCTCACAAGTGTTTATTTCTCCATAGAGAGAGGGGCTTTGATTATGAACCTGTCACTAACCTTATTTTGGCTGCTCTCTTTTTGCCCTACCTTGGAGACAGATTTTCTGTTTTAATTGATAGTTTATTTTAAAATAAAAATATTGTATAAGTTATTCTCATTGGGATAAAATAAAATGAATTATTGATTTGACAATAACTGGATACAATAAAATCTCCAGTGAAAGAACAAATTAAAATCTGAAGTTTAAAGAAGTCACAGAACAAAGCTGCATGTGATCAATCTCTCTGGAAAAAAAGAGGTATATTTATATATTTATATATAGTTACACATTTGCTTATTTATCTCATTAGAAAGATTCAGGATTTTTTAAGACTTCTTATATAAATGTCTTGAAACCAGTCTTCAATGCCTGCTTGATTCCTGCATTATTAACTTTATTTTTAGTTGAATCCTTTCTGTGGTACAATACAAAGCAAATGCATGAAACTCATGGACATCAACTGACATCTGTGTGGGTTTGACTGATCACATGCTTCAGTGCAAAGTTTAAATACCAGCAAAGGGGATTCCTCCTTTTTTGGCCACATCTGAAAACTGCAATTCTTACCAGAGACTGAACAGTCAGGACAATATTCTCCAATGAAGAAGCAATCTTTGCCAGTGCTTAGCAGACAGGAACATGTTGGTAGCGCACAAAGGTGGAGGACTGCTGGCACCAAATAGGCACAACATGCTAATATCCCTTATGGTGCTGCATGTGATGTTCAGAAGGCTTCTCATGAGTCAGTAAAAGAGGAAAATAGTATCCGTAGACTGTAGCATTGAGATAAAGCAGTATTTAGAAAGTCTAAGGGAGATAGGAAATGTATGCTTTTAATAGGACAGCGGTCTTTATTGACAGAGATAAATGTGCTGTCATGGTATAGCTTGACACTGTAAAGCAACTGGCACGAAATCACACTACGTTGTGATTAAAGTTTAGCACTGTACAGTATCAGTTTAGCACATTTTATATAGTTTGGAAATCGGTGTGTTGTAATTGGGTAATTATCATAATGTAGGGTTTTCTGGTGAGTTCTTGCAGGAATATGTTCACCAGGCCTAAGCTATTCAATATATTAATCACCTGAGGGGAAGAATAAAATAATTGCTAGTAAAGCCTGCTGCTGGCACAAATGTTGACATTGTAAGTAATAAGAACAGATTAGTTCTGTAAAGCAATCTGGATTGCTGGGTGAAATAAACTAATTCAAAATATGTAATTTCAATGCTGGAAAAGTCAGGGTCGTACACGTAGGAGCAAAGAATATAAGTCAGAGTTACAGAGTGAAAAGCCTTGACTTGGAAACCAGTAATCCCAGAAAAGGACTGTTGGGTTTTGATGGCTAAGCAGCTGAACATGAGCCCAGCTGTAATACCATGGCTGACAGAGAGCAGGTACCATCCCTTGACTGACATATCAGTATGGTGTAGGAGGCTTAATACCTAGAAATGCCAAAAGAGTGAGGCTCTGGCTGGAATAACACGCCCAGTTCTACACTTCAAAATGGGAAAAAAGCTTCTAAAGCTCAGAGCAAATCTATGGGAATGATACAGTACCTGGAAAACACACCCCATGCAGCAAGCCACAAGAAGTTAAGGGTACTTAGTCAGCAAAGAAAAGAAGGGATTTGGTTGATCTGATATCTACATAGAGAAGGAATTTGTGATAGCAGCAGGTTCACAACGCAGCAGAAAGAATAAGCAGTAGGATACAACAGCAAGCTCACACTAGACAAAATCAGGATTGAATTAAGAGGGCAAATTTTAAGTACTGAGCAATTATCTACTGGGAAAACTATCGATGGGTAAGGGAGATGGAGGTGTTTAAGATGGGATGTTTTTCTGTAAAATATGCTTTAGCTTAACTGCAAGTTAAGGCTCAAGGTAGAAATTAGCAGATGAAATCTGTGCAGGGGTTTGGTCTTTCTGTCCCTTCATCCTCTTTGGAGTGATTATTTGCTGTTGTTTTTACTCCACAGCTTAACCAAACCTGCCCTAGATTTAGAAGAACGTGGGTCAGTGCACAGTTTTTCCTGCCAGGAAACCACCCCTGGTGGGAGCACAGAAAATACCAGGCATGGAAAAAACTTCTTTTTCTCCTGTTAGTGCTGCTTCATGTTTGTTGTAATAATTCTATATGTTTGAAGCAAAGAGAGAAAAAAGAATGACAACACACCCAAGTGGTTAGGCCACCTCCCTGCGGGAAAATATGTGTATGCAAAATGGTAAAACCTCAGCAGGTAGATTAGGGAGGGCTCCCATCTCAGAAAGTCCACACTTACCTGGTCATATGGACTCTGTCTCAAGAGACTTTCCTTGGCAGAAGAGGGAATTCAAGCAAGATGAAAGCTCAAACCACTGACCTACTCGGTAAAGCAGCAGCCTTAGGCTTTTAAAGAAAAGATGTCGCTGTCTAAATCAACTAGAGAGTTCAGGCAGGGCATCCTGAGTATAAGGAAGCACCTGAAAGTACATCAGAGAAGGCAGTGAAAGGCCAAATTTGAGATGGTAGGTATGGTTTTCACACTGGTACTTTCTGCAGTACCCTGCTTAGGTTCGACTGGCAGCCCAGGCACCCAGTGTGATGGGAATTTCTAGAGGTGCTCAGAAAGTTAGACTAAACATAGATGCTTATATTTAATTAAAAACTCCAGTCAAATTAAATGCATTAAAAATACAACTGAAATCAGATGTAAACCACTGATAACTTCTATGAAAACTTAGGTTTTCCCAGAATTATTTCAGTATATTAGAAAGATTCTCCTACTCAGTGGCTCAAATAAAGCTGCTTGGGGAATTAGTAGAAAAACATTGCATTTTTAAGGTCAGCATGGACTTTATTAAAATAATAATTATGTCTTCAAATCCAGAAATGTATTACTTTCGCTGCCTTTACTGTGATGTTAATAATGGGTTTTACACTTTTTCAAATGTTTTACTGTACAGAAAAGCCTCTGTTTTCTTTGAAGCAAATATTTTTGCCATTTAATTAGCATTGCTCATGCAAAATTCAGGAATGGATTGAAGGCTGAAAATGCAGGATCGTTTTCTCTTCTATTCTATGAATAAAAAAGGACAAAACTCTAATGCTGAGGGATCAGATTTCCAAAGATATTTTGGTGCCTGGAGATGGAGACAGATGACCAGTGGGAGTTTCAAAATCCCTCCTACAGATTAAATGTCTGAATCCTATTGACTTGAGGGGAAATGAGGCACTAACCCCTACAGGCACTTCTGATAATCTCACTAGCCATTTATCTGCATGTTAGGCATCTAAGTATTAGCTCGTGGAGACAGGAAATAATCTCTCAGTTCACTAAATAATGTATCCACTTTGTTCATTTAGTAATCTGGCTAGTTTTAAATATGTTTCCTTTTTACAAAGAAAAAAAAACGATGAGTATGTTTAAGAAAGTTAAATATAATTAATTAAAACAATTTTATGCATTTAAATTGATTTTGAGTTTCCACCCCAAAGCATTTTGACACAAACTCCAAATAAAATAAAATTTTAAAAAGTATTTTAAGTATTTTGCCATTTTCTGAGATAATATGAATGTAAAACATGCATCTGATCAAACAATTCTTGCAATCTCACTGTGTATATGTATATGATAAAATAAAGAAGATATTGAAATGTATCAAATATACATCGCAAATATGGTTGCAAATCAGCTTGTGTTGATTATTATGCCAGTCAGTGAGAATGAAATTAATTACCAAGTGCAAATGCAAAGCAAAAATAAAATCAGCTCCTTAAATCAAGGTTTCCTTCTCACTGTTTTTAATCCTCATTAAAACTGGAAGCTTAAATTACTATGAGCAGGTAAGGACTAGCAAGGATCTGTAAGATAGAGGTCTGTGAAATACAGTCACAATCTCTTAAATCTGTTCGTTCCAGAATCACAGAAATGTTGCACCTTGTTCTCCTATTTATTGACCCAGATCTATGAAGGTTTCTGTTCCTTAATCAATGCAAACATAACATGATGTAAGTGACCTGTTCTTTGAGTTTATGGTTACCCTCAGGATATCACAGGTAACATTGCCAGCAATAACCCATAATATTCAGAGCTTTTTCGAGTCTGTGTAACACTTCCCAAGAAACAGTTGGGCCCTTTGAATGCTTGAGTTTAATCCCTTGATTTTCAGAACCCTTGACACATTTCTCCTCTGTTTCTGCCTGGCAAGTAAAATAAACCACTTTGCTGTTACTAAAAGGGGAGAACATAGCCAAAATCTTGTACCATCAAGTTGAAAAGGGCATATACATGATGCAGCTTGCAAGTATTAACCCTATGCTCTGCAAATGCTTTGCTTAAACTGTGCAGGGAAGGAAGTGGATCAAACCATAATGCAGAATAATTGATGAAAAGTAACATCCTCTTCTTTTCACTGACACTTAGGCCAAAACATTTATCTCTCTGTTTTCTAAATCTTGCTGCATCTTGCTGAGAAAGCTGGGAGGGGGTGGGCAAGGAACTAAATTTTCTTATTGAGTGCATGAATAATGAGACTTGTGTGATAACTTTTTTGCACCACTTGGAAAATTGCCTCTCACTGCATTTCTTTGAGGCCGCAAGAATAACCTTTATACCTCTAACGGTTATAAAAGGCCTAAAGTAAACATTTAATGGAAGGGAAACAATAATGTGACATCATTCCAGTAAATACAGCTTTGTGCTGTGCAGCTTGTTTTACAATAATGGTGTTAGTCATTTATTGGTCTTGTGAGCAGCTGGAAGGAAAGGAAAAAACCCAATGAAACAAAACCAAACAGGTTGCACTTAGGGCAACTGCCTTGACTGAGAGTTGAGAAATATGCTCAATTTTACTATACGCATATATGACAGTGTTTGTTTTTGGCTTGCTCTCCTCCATACAAGCTTTGGTTTTGTGCATAAGTGCATGAGTATTTATTTACCCTAAACCATTTCATTAGAACCAGTGGCTGACTCCAGCATTTGCTAATTTATTTAATTATTAAGCCCTTTATCAGTCCCCTTTGCCCTCCAGCAATCCCTATTCCTTCTGTGCAGGGAAGCCTGTGGGCCACAAAAAGGACTTTTTGGCTTTCTCTCTCTGTTAACAGAAGAACAAGAGGGACCTTAAAGCTGTCCTCACTGGCCAGGGTATTCATGGCCAGCAAAAAGCTGCTAGATTCTTGGCACCTTCCATTAATTCTCATTTTAATTTGGTGTTGCATCACCCTGAAACTGTAGGCAGGAGACCCCAGGGAGGCCTAACCAAATTCCTGATAGTTTGAAATATCTGAAAGAATTAAGGGAAGACTGACTCTGTCCTGCACACAAACGAAGGACAGAGCAAAGCTTAAGCTGCAAGTCCTCTTCACTGCCCAGCAGCTCCCAGCACGATGAAAACAAAGCCCTCTTCTCCTAGGAAGAGCTGTTCATGTGTTGGCAACCTTTCCCAAGGCTTCTTGCAAGCAGGCATGCCCCTGGCCTGCCACCATGCTCAGGTGGGGGTTAATCCACATCACCACAGAGGTGCTGGAATGTGAGATGAGCTGGCTCACAGGCCTCCTGGGGGCTTCCCTGCAGTCTCTTGGGGGTCTCTGCTTCAAGAACTAGTGTTACAGTCGATATGATGGCGCTGTATGTACTGAGGGAAGATTTTCCTTCCCTCGGTTTCCAGGCACCGTCTGCAGGATGTGGCACAAATGGAACATAATAGTTTCTCACTCATTTTAAGATAAGAGAGCTACAACTCAAATTTTCTCTCCCTTGTCTCTCTGGAGAGCTTATATGTTAAGAGCACTTGTATAAAGTTGCTGGAATACAAAGTATGTATTATTTATTATTTTCATGCTTGCAACAGCTTGACAGAAGACAGGAGAAGATGACATTTGAAGGGAATATAGGAAAGAGAAGAGGTACATTAAAAGATCATGAGGAACACTTTGTCAGCTAGTTCCTGCCTGTAGACTGCCTTGATTAGATGAAATGCATGTGTACATTTATTCCATACCAGAAATAAATGATGGTGTTACATAAAGGTTTTACAAGTACAGCTTGGAGTCAGAGGTGGAAATGTGGGCAATGATATAAACTGTGTGCCTCACTGTCACCTGTTTTGCGTCTTCAACTTGTGGTTCATGGAAAATGGATATTGAATTATTTTGAAAATATTTTGACAGCATTTGATTTGGAATTTTTTTACCCCTCCACCTGCCCAGCACCAGATGTTAATGAATGCGAGTTCAGCCAAAAGGGGAATCAGGTCAGTGTCTTATCTGGCTCATATTAGCTTCCTACCACAGAGTAAATTTCTTAAGACTTATTATTATTAGAAACTAATAAGCCCCTTTGGAAAGAATTTGAAAGAGAGGAAGCACCTGCTGCAGATCATTAAGGTAGTCCCTTTTAAAAGTATGGGATTCTTCATCTGTTCCATTTTGGGGATCCCAAAGCAGCTAGGTGTCTTTGGGTGAAGGCTCCTTGCAAAAGAAGAGAAAAAAGAAATCACCTTGGTAAGTTCAATAGGTGAAGAAGTAGACAGGCTCCTGGGGACCAATCCTTCTTTGGAGTAAATTGCTGTAGCTCTCCTGGAGTGACGACAATTTAGACCAGCAAAGAGCTCCCCTTTGAGCTCTATACTTGTCCTTTTGGGATTTAGACTAGACCATTTCAACACATATATTGGAGGAGATGTACAATCTTTGCTTCTATTTATAAAGTGTAAAAAGAGGCAATCTCTTCAAATTGTGGGAGTTTATCTTGAAGTTTATATGATATTCCTTCATAAATTGCTGTTGTAGCAAGAGATTGAAGCCATTTATCAGCAGGTATTGGAGATGTTACAATGATGCATTATGATACATTTAGCTACCAATATTCAGCTATCAATATGATACATTTATCATCAATATCTAGCCAATACTACCAATGATTTAGCAGGAGAGGTTAGATGAAAATACTCTGATGTATCATTAGGGAGACAGAGTGTCTGGAATGAAAGATTCCAGTATCATTTATATTTCTTATGTTACTATGTCCCAAAATTGCATCACTGCAGACTAGAGGGATTTTTTAGAGTATGTCTTCCCTTTACGAGTAGGTGGTTTGCCTCCTTACACAGAAGTCTGCACAGCTCTGAGTCCTCAAATTACAAACATACAGGCGACAGATTTTGGCATGGGTGTTTGCAGATGATGAAATTTGCAATCTAACTTAAAAGAATGGGAGTTGAGCATAAGCAGCCTATTTCATTACTACTCAGCTGCTTGTATTACTAATCATAGTCACAGAAAGGGAGCTAAATGCTGCAGGTTTGCATTTTGGGGGGGTTGTTTGTTTTTACCAAACAATTTGCAAAAATTTCAATGACCATAACAGCAAGTTAGTAAAGAAATTAGAAACCCAAATAATAGAGTCATAGAATCATTTAGGTTGGAAAAGATCTTTAAGATCATCAAGTCCAACCCTTAACCTAACCCTGCCATCCCACCACTAAACCATGTCCCTAAGTACCTCATCTACCTCTCTTTTAAATACCTCCAGGGATGGGGACGCGACCACTTCCCTAGGCAGTCTGTTCCAATGCTTGACAACACTTTTGGTGAAGAAATTTTTCCTAATGTCCAACCCAAACCTGCACTGGTGCAACTTGAGGTCATTTCCTCTTGTCCTGTCACTTGAGAGAAGAGACCAACACCCACCTCACTACAACCTCCTGTCAAGCAGTTGTAGAGGGCGATAAGGTCTCCCCTCAGCCTCCTCTTCTCCAGACTAAACAACCCCAGTTCCCTCAGCCTCTCCTCATAAGACTTGTGCTCCAGACCCCTTACCAGCTTCGTTGCTCTCCTCTGGACATGTTCCAGCAATGCAGCATCTTTCTTGTAGTGAGGGGCCCAAAACTGAACACAGGATTCGAGGTGCATCCTCATCAGTGCCGAGTACAGGGGGATGATCACTTCCCTACTCCTGCTGGCCACACTATTCCTGATACAAGCTAGGTGCTGTTGGCCTTCTTGGCCACCTGGGCACCTGGGCTGGCTCATATTTAGCTGGCTGTCAACCAGCACTCCCAGGTCCTTCTCCACCATGCAGCTTTCCAGCCACTCTTCCCCAAGCCTGTAACATTGCATGGGGTTGTTATGACCCAAGTGCAGGACCTGGCACCTGGCCATGTTAAACCTCATACAATTGACTTTGGCCCATAGATCTGTCCTGTCCTGGTCCCTCTCCAGAGCCTTTCTACCCTCCAGCAGATCAACAGTCCTGCCCAATTTGGTGTCATCTGCAAACATACTGAGGGTGCACTCAATCCTTCATCCAGATCATTGATAAAGATATTAAACAAGGCTGGCCCCAATACTGACCCCTGAGGAACACCACTTGTGACCAGCCACCAGCTGGATTTAACTCTTTTCACTACAACTCCTGGAGCCCGGCCATCCATCCAGTTTTTTACCCAGCGAAGCATATGCCTGTTGAAGCCATGAGAAGCGAGTTTCTCCAGGAGAAAGCTGTGGGAAACGGTGCCAAAGGCTTTACTAAAGTCTAGGTAGACAGCATCCACACCCTTTCCTTCAACCACTAAGTGGGTCACCTTGTCATATAAGAAGATCAGGTTAGTCCTGAGTATAAAGCACAGGATAGAAAGAGGTGCCCAAAGAGATGTGTGGACATGTTGGATAAATTGGACTTCTGAAGGCTACCTGCCGTCTGAGCAGTCATTTCTTTTGCAAGTCAGCAGTGATCCAGTGAAACTGCAATGTCATAGCATCATAGAATCACAGAATGGTTTGGGTTGGAAGGGACCTTTGACCCCACAATGAGCAGGGACATGTTCAACTAGATCATGTTGCTCAAAGCCCCATTCAGCCTGACCTTGAATGTTTCCAGGGATGGGGCATCTGCCCTTGCAAATCCTCTTTCACATTTTCCACAGCATTTCAGCTCATGGGTGAGTAGAAAGGTATTAAGGATAGCTAGCTATGACCCTATCATTTTGTAACTGAGTATTAGATAGCAAAAAGTAGGCAGCCATGGGGAGAAGTTGCAAATAGCACTCCTGAGCTCTGGAAATAAAGCCTTCGGTTTTGTAAGGACAGTCACAGTATTGTGCATTCAGCTGGGGTAGGGTTAATTTTCTTCCTAGTAGCTGGCATAGCACTGTATTTTGGATTTAGTGTGAGAAGAATGCTGATAACACACCGATGGTTTAGCTGTTGCTGAGCAGAGCTTACACCAGTCAAGGACTTTTCAGCTTCCCATGCTCTGCCAGGTGCAGAAATAGCTGGGAGGGGGCACAGCCAGGAGAGCTGACCCCAACTGGCCAAAGCACTGTTACACACCATACAACATCTTGCTCAGTATATAAGCTGGGGAGAATTGGCTGGGGGACAGCAGTCGCTGCTCAGGGATGGGCTGGGCATTCCTGGTGAGGAACTGCATTGTGCATCACTTGTTTTGTATTATTATTATTGTTGTTGTTGTTGTTACTATGATTATTATTATTTCTTCCTCTGCTGTCCTATTAAACTCTCTTTATCTCAACCCACACAGAGGAAGAAATAGCAAATTAAGTCTCAATGCTGTGTATGCACGCTGAGACAGCAGCAGGCTACATGGCAGTTGGTCCAGCTGAGGCTCACCGAAGACAGTAAAAACATTCTTCTTCACATTGATGCTTGTCCCTAATAGTCATTCAGAAAACATCCACTCAACAAGATCACGCATCACCATGATTCCCAGAATAGCAACTCTGAAATAGTTTTTCCTATAACGTATTTTCAATTAATCATGCTGAGAAGAAGAGAAAGTGTTTTCACTAAGTTTATTCTGAGTCCTCCAAAATGCCAGTTTAGTCCCAAAGTCTCTGAGTGCCTCATTTTGATTACATGCAGCTTTATTAATGAACAACATATTGACAGTACCTTTCTGTGGTGATGAAAGCTATTCAGACACACAAGTCTCAAAAAGACTATGAAAATTTCGGAATGACCTGAAAAAACTAGCTGAATAAACAATGTGAAAGCTAACGAAATAAAAGATAAAAGTGTAAGGAGGAAGCATCCTTGTATGTAGCTCAGTGAAGTTCTAAACTCAAAAATGGCTGCGTTCGACAAAGACAGGCAAGGTGTTTGGATGTATCTGACATTGGATGATTGAAGCCGTGAAAAGCCGCAATCAGGACTCAATAGTCTTGGTGACTATTAAACAGGAATTCTTTATTGCAGCGCCGGACGCACAGGGGATCGCTCCTCCTAATGTGCGTGCCACACAGGGCTAATGGCATAGTTTATATACAAGTTTTACATACATATTCATTACATTCCTCAGAAAAGGCAGGGATAGGTAAATTAATTCCTGGAAATCATTTACATATTCTCCTCCCAGTTGCACATGCTCAGTGTTTTGAGTCGGTGGTCTTCAGGGGTCGTTTACCTCATCCACTCCTTCACCTCACCTTGTCCTTTTGGTGAACTTTGGCTTTTACCCCCCTTATGCTGCTGCCAGAACAACACAGCCGGTACTGGCCAGCTCCCCAACCTTGAAACATTCCCCTTACCTCCGTATCTCATGGTTTCCCATCCCTGGCTATCCTCATCTCAACAAAATGCTAGACATTTTGTCCCCTACATGCCTTCCAAGGCCGGCAACAAAGACAAGCAATTTACTACAAATCTCTTCTTTTTCTTTAATGATGCACATTCCACACACTGTCAGTTTCTTATCTACAGTTTTTCACCTCATATGGGTAGTAAGTTTAACCTAAACCACAATGCTAGCACTTTAAGTCTTTCTCAAGGATGTTCTGCTTTCTCAGGGCTATTATCACTTTCCAGCTACAGTTGGCTTCACAAAGGTCTCTTGTTAACCCTTTAGCATCCCTTCATGATAATAAAGCAGAAAATAAAATGTCATCATATTTTATGGCATTATACATACTTCAGCTCCTCTGCAATACTGTGTTCATTTCTGCTCACTGAATCTAAAAGGGATGTTTGCAGAATTAGGTTATGCCTCTACTGCAGCAGAAAAAAGAGTAGAAGACAGCCCAGAGTACTCCCCGTTGAGCTCCACCTATCCATGTTGCCATATCTGTAATGTTAAAAGGACAACTCATATGGAAACAGCCTACCTATACAGTCTGCGCCTGAGGTACAGAAGACTGTATCAGGGACCACAGCAGCTGATTCTTCTGCCCAGCCTCAGCCAGGTAATACCGCTGTGCTGGGATGTGTTGCAGTGGGCCAGGCAGAGCCCTCTGTGTTCACCACTGAAGGTAGGATGGGCTGCAGTTGAACCTCATCACGTGCCCTTCCCAAAGTCCAATCTTACGTCCAAACAATGGGAAGGTGAAGTAGGTTGGACTCATGCTCAACGTTGGACATGGGCTCAACCTGCATTATTGGAATGTCCCGAGAAGACCTGGAGGATGAAAATCATTAGAAGGGAATGGAGATAGTTAGAGGAATGGAAAAACATACACGCAGAGAAAAGCTCAAGGGATTTGGACTGATTTTCTATGAAAAATGACGCCAGTAATAGAGGATGTGATAAAAATATTTAAAATAACAAATAGCCTGTAGAAGACACTTTCCATTCTGTCTTACAACACAAGTGCTACAGGACAGGGTGAAACAAAAAGGCAGCAGATTCAAAATGGTGAAAGTTTTGTTTTCAGCTGGCAATTAGCTAAATATTAGCACTGGATACCAGTGAAAGCAAGAACAGAAGAAGCCTCTGCCATGACAAACTGAACGCTATGTGTTAGTGCCAAAGAATTTTGGAAGGGACATAAAGGTTGAGCTTTGAGGATCAAGCTAGTCTCCCTCTAGATACCAAGCATTAATCCACAAATGACTTTCATGTGATACACGTGAGCCCAAATCTTCCTCTTACTTTCGGAAGCAGATGCCACTATGGAGAGGGGACCCCGGGCTAGACTGATGTTAACAATTGTATTAATTGCAGTGCTTGTCTGCTAGTTTAAAATGCCATGTATTTAAAACATTGGAAATGGGTGCTAGTTTAGTGCTAATTTAGAAGCAGAGAAAAAAATGTGGTAGCTGAACATTATCAGCCCTGACGAAAAGTGACTAGAAGGGGGTTTAATCATGATTTATTATGTGTACTTGCTAAGTACCAGTATTTAGTGCAACACCAGTTCACTGCAGAGACTAGAGGTCCAACCCTTTAAACCTTTATTCAAGCAAGGAATCTTTTTGTGCCACCAGGGACTGATGCCACAGTTGAACATTATTAAATCAGGCCAAAAAGCCTGTGTGGTGGTTTTGGCTGGGATAGAGTTAATTTTCTTCAGAGTAGCTAGTATGGGGCTATGCTTTGGATTTATGCTGAAAACAGTGTTGATAACACAGGCATGTTTTTGTTACTGCTGAGCAGGGCTTACACGGAGTCAAGGCCTCTTCTGCCTCTCACCCAACCCCACCAGTGAGGGGGCTGGGGGGCACAAGAAGCTGGGGGGGCACAGCCGGGACAGCTGACCCCAACCGACCAAAGAGATATCCCATACCATATGATTTCATACTCAGAATATAAAGCTGGGGGAAGAGGGAAGAGGGGTACATTCAGAGTGATGGCGTTCGTCCTCCCAAGTCACTGTTACGCATGATGGAGCCCTGCTTTCCTGGGGATGGCTGAGCACCTGCCTGCCCATGGGAAGCAGGGAATGAATTCCTTGGTTTGCTTTGCTTGCATGCGCAACTTTTGCTTTACCTATTAAACTGTCTTTATCTCAACCCACGAGTCTTCTCACTTTCACTCTTCCAATTCTCTCCCCCATCCCACTGTGGGGGACTGAGCAAGTGGCTGCATGGGGTTTAACCACAGGTGGGGTTAAGCCACAACAGCCTCACATAACATTTTATGTTGACCTGACACTCAGCAGAGGAACATTTTGATGAAATGGAAAAGTTCATTCTTCTCACACCGGGTTAAAAATTCCAGGAATCATAAACTAAGCAAGAGACATGCAACAGATGCCAGAAAGCATGCTCCAGGAGCATGCTGTGGTTTCCCTGCACTTGCATCCTGGGCTCTCATTAAAAGAAAGCACAGGGGACAGCAGTGACATGGATTTGTGATACAGTCAGGGTGCAAACCCACAAAGTGTCCTCAGGTCTCCCAGCTTAGGCAGCGCCATCATCTTTCCACTAATGATCAAACTTCAGATACTAAATGGATGCTTTCAACCACGGAGGAGGCTGTGAGCTGAGATGAGGGTCACCGTCCATGTGGCATTAACAGAACAAAATGAATTCAGTTTGACATTCTCTCATGATAGCCTTGTTTTTGAGTTAAGAAAAAGACTGACATCATTTTAAGAGAACTTCTGATCTGATTAAATTGTTTTTAGTGTAATTGGAAAAGCGCTAATGAAAAGGAAGAGGCAAAAAAGAACAACAGATCCTCAGAGAGATCCATGCTAGCATTTAGTTAGAAAAATTTAAATCAGTAATGAACAATTCAGGTTTGCTGCACACATCTCTAGAAGATATATTAAAAAATCACACTCTGCAGTCTGAATTCTTTTCTGTAACAAGGCAAATTAAAATCATGTCTGCATTCTGTTTTTTAAACTAGAATTTACCCAAATACTTACGGAGACACGTGTTATGTGGGATTTTTCTAACAGATCATTTTCTACCACTTGCTGTATTCTTAAAATACAAAATGGTTAAATTCTGTCATGGAAAGTAGGTGTACCATCCTAGAGCACAGCTATATCATTATGTTATCCTTTTCTCAAAGAGTAGGATTACCATTTGGCTGAACTGTGGCACCTGAACCAACTAAATGCCATTGATACAGACAGAGTTTAGGCAGCTTTAAATCTGTGTTGTGTAAAATTCATTACTTCCTACTTTTAAGATTTTCTTCCCCTTTCCCTTAGTCCAGAAGAGGATACACATTCAATTTTAGTAAAATAATCTTTTGGTACATCTACAGGGACCATTTCTGATATAGAATTAAATTGTGGTGCAGGCAGAATCTTTATTACATTTACATGACCCCATAAAGATAACTTTAATAGTTCCCCATAGAGCAAAACCCTCCTTAATTTTGTTAATTATTTTCCCCCGGTTATGCTTAGCTATGTCTTCTAATTCAGTATTGATCTTGATACTGAGGTCTGTCAAATACTTAGCAATCTACTTAAATCCCCATTGGGGAAAAAGGTTTGAGGGACAGATCCTAGACAGAGGTGATGCTTTAGAGTTACACCAATAATTCTAACCAGAAATCCTTATTTTCTGCCTGCCTTTCTTTTAATATGCTGGTAAATGAATGCATATTACATTACAGAAACAAAGAAGAATTGAGCATGATTTCTGTCTAGCGCTTCTAAAATTACTTCTTATGAATTGGCTCCTGAGTCTGTAACTGGTGATAGGCTCCACAGCCCCCCAAAAGAAGAACTCACAAAGGGAGGAGCCCATCCCACTTCATCTGTCTTAGTTTGCCTTTAATGAACACAGATCCCTAGCAAAACAGAAATTAAACTTTTTGTACAACCGATGAACTGATCATTTCGTCTCATGTCTGGGATTCCCAGATGTACCTAAGGCAGCTTTTTTAATTGCATCAGGAGTGCATTTTCAAAGCAGATTTTCCAACCATCACCACTTGCCTTGCTTCACATGGCAGGGCGGTGGTAGAGTGCACAGGATGAATTCCCTTGGTATTAAACAACACCAGAAGATGCACTTCAATTGCTCACAAGCATTCAGTCCACATGGGTCCAGGATGTCTCCACCCCTAAAACCCGTTTAGTATGGAACACATCTAGTGTGGAACTAAACCCGTTTAGTATGGAATGCATTTAGTGTGGAACTAAACCCGTTTAGTTCTTCAACACTGGATGTTTCATCCCTCATATCTGCTCTCACTTCACTGTTTGTAAATGTAAATGTATCTGTAGAGATAAATTCTGCCATGAGATATTCTTGGTGTGTGTTTGATAATTAGAGTAAGTAGCTCTGATTAATCTCTATATTTACGTCAAGGGCATTCTGCCATCCACTCTCCTGTCCCACCACCACCCCTATCCATGGTATCTCCACGTGCACAGCAGCAAGTATCCCAAAGAGAGATACAAACGAATCCAATTCTTTTAGATTAAGCTTTTGATATTCTGATCTGAAAATTAGATAATGGTGTAGGCGAGAACATAAAAAGTCAGTGGTTTGGCCATACAGCTAAATCAGAGGTATAAACAGAAGATACAGGTTCCTGCTTGTTTCTCATACTGCATGTGTTGGTGTACAAGCATTTCAGATACTTTCCTGAGCCCTCCATGCTCCCAGGAGCCATGTACACGTTCCCACTAGCATGGCCACCCTCAAGCAATGCCATGCCAAACCTTGGCTTACTAACTGCAATCCTGTTGGTATCCCCTCCCCCCCACAACTCTAGTTTAAAACTCTCTCCATCACTCCTGCCAGCTTATGTCAAAAGATGCATTTTCCTCATCAGGACAGGTGTATCCCTTCAGGCCCCATTCCTGTCATGCCATACCAACCTCAAATGCTTTTTGCAGGTCTTTAATCCTGCAATTCAGTGAGTTGTCCACACTCATGTACCCACATATTCTTTAAACCTGTAACATCAATAATGTGGAGACTGTATTCATATGAACCTCACCTCCTTTAGACAAGTCCTTCCTCACACATGAGACAACGCTCCAGATTGGCAGTGTTTATAATCAATTATCTATGTTGTGTTAATCTTTTTCCCTTTTTGTACAAACTGCCCAGACAAAAAATCTCCTCACATGCTTAAAACTGGAACGTTTGTGATTTTCAAAGTATGGATGTGTTGTGCTGGAAGTAAAAATTCATCTGCCAGCTGTCAACAGAGCAGAATTAAATATGGGATTGTTATTTCCTACACACATTCAATTTTACTATTTTTTTTCACCTTCCCTTGAATGAGTACATACAATATCAAAAGAAAAAAAGAGCAATGTTTTAGAGCAATGTCCTCAAAGCAAGAGTTTAGGCTAGTCTATCTGTTTCTTAACTCAAATGGAGCAAGTTTTTGGAAGTAATAGGTGTCACAGACTGTAAATTACTGAGAAGGAGGAGTTAAAGGATCTCAAGAGAAGGAGGCAAGTGATTAATTTAGATTTTACATTAAACAACAATAAGACCTTGACATCAGCAAATATGAAAAGGTATGGCTACTACTAACTCCTTTCTGTATTATGAATACTGGGGTTTTTTTGAATGAAGAGGATGAAAAATCTATTAGAAACTCTTTAACAAAAATGCACTATGTCTGGTTAAGAAATTACCATGGGTATGGTTTTACATTGGGGGGTAGATATCCAAACACTCCTGTAACGCAAGTGAAGCTGGTGGGAGAGCCTTCATGTGAGGTCAGTTGCAGAGCGGAGTTTGGGAAGGTAAATTTTCATAAAGCAGTTGTAATGAAGTACGAGCCTGAAGCAAATTGTCATAACTAGAACACCACTCACAGACATTTATAAGATTACACACCTTGTGTTTATACCTTATGCAAAAATTCCTGTTAAAATCAAATATATGCTTGACTATACTGAGACCTCAGTAAATATCCCTTCCCACCAGAAACTCCTCCTCTCTCTCTGTTCAGAAAAAATGAAATTTTACATGAGAACTACAGAGCAGGTCACCTTGTCTGTATGGTAAAATAATCCTTTCGTTGCAGTTTCTATAAGTAGGGGGAAGCTGCATGCATGACAATGCAGAAAATATTCTCAAGATAAATCTAAGTATCTCTTTTTACAGGAAGTAAAGGATTTTCACCCTTTCTGTTTGCTGTAGATCAGTACTCCCACATGCACACATGTCTTGCCCTTGCGTTCTGAACAATTCAGGAAGAACTTTTTGTCTCTAATTGCACACCAATGCAGCATTTTCCCCTTTATTTGAATTATGTAAGCAAACAGCTTCTAGTGCTTTTCTCCTCTTCATTCAAGACAACAGCTATTGAAATAAAGAAAAATAGCAGAAGCTTAAAGTTTCAATTTAGCAAACAAGTCATTATTTAAATGAAAAATGAGCTTCCAACACTTGAACTCTACCACTGGATCAACCATAGTCCGCTTGAGCATATGTAGCTACAGAAATCAGAGAGACCCATGTGAATGGACTTATGTGTGTACCTAAGCAGGGTTGAAACATCCCTGAAGTGTGTTTTTCTAGAGTTGAGTGTAACTATGAGTACCACAAAACTGCTCTTTCTCACTGATATTTATATTTTTATGAAAATGTGATTAAATTCATTATTAACTATCTGGAAGCTTAAAGAGAGAATTACTGCAGGTCTTGTTAAAGCAAAGGCAGACCTAGATGAGAACCCTCTAATTAATTTCTTCTTCAGCTCCATTGTGGCAGATTGGCCATACAACAGATCTATTCCCAAACTGCTGCCCTTGTGATGTTTTCCTTGGAAAGCCATCAGAAAGCCCTGGCTGATTATTCCACGAAGTGCTATCTTTTATGCAATTTTACCTGGCATTGGACAATGAATTTCTAATGCATCTCTGCAGCCAATTTGGTTTGGTTGTATTTAACACTTTGTTGTTTCATTTGTAAAAAGAGGGTAACAACATTTGGTTACAACATGTGCTTACCTTTTCAGCCTTCCCTGTAGCTTAGATGACACTTAGTCAGAGGAATGGTCCAGAATACAGCTACTTCCGTTTTCAAAAAACTGGGATGATGAAGGGATGATATTATCATCTTCCAGTGTTTAAAAGAAGCAGTGCCAAAGGACATTGCTTAACAGCATCTACGAAGTTCCATAGAGACTTTTTTGGTTTTTTTCACCCCGTTGAAATCTGCAGCGATTTTATTGTATATTTTTATTTGCTAGAGTCTAAACAACAGAGATTTTTTCTCAATTAAACATTTTTAAATCCCTCAGATAAAAGGAAAATAAGTAAAAGGTTAGTTTCTTTTTAAGAGTAACTCCCTAAAATCAATTTCCCAATTTAGAATTGATCATTATTAAGAAGTATACCAAATTGTTGCAAAATTACAAATAATGGGATTTTTTTGCTTTATTTAAGGCTGGTATGTATAACCTCACATATCTGTTCTTTTAGTGTAGAAATATTCTGTAGCTGGAATTGAAGAATTTTGCACTGTTATTGAAATTCCTTAGAAATGCTGAACAAAAAGGGGAAAGATCAACTCCTCATGTTGTCAGACCAGATTATACTGCCAGCTCCCTAAGTCCTAAAAAGGACTTGGTATAATGGAAAGCTAGACACACAAGCAAATTCAATCATGCCACTGTGCCCATAATGAAATAAGAAGCAACAACCTTTTTGGTTTTGCTGTCATCAAGTTGTGGTCAGTCTTTTAGACTTCTCTAAGCTCACAGGCATAACTTACCTGTTCAGCAATATTCAGGAATTTAGCACAATATTTACATTTTGCTATTAGTAAATATTTTGGTACTTTCTTCCTAAAATTCTTTAAAGGCATCTAGAAGCTGAGTAATTGAAATATATGTTTTGAGGAAAAGCAATACCAAAGTAAATAGCTCAGATTATTCCAGGTATGACATTTTGGGAGGAGTGTTTCAGCAACTGGAGAAGGCAATGGCTCACCTCCAGCTTGGTCTCCCCTAGAACTGAATGTGGAGACTGCTCCCTCTTTATTTTCCCTAAGTCCTCAGGTGTTTGATACAGTTAAAAACCTAAACTGAAACACAACCATCCAAATGGGAAATGGGATTTACAGTTTGGCAGAGTCTCAGGATATAAATATGTGAAAAGTGAAAGTTTCAGAAGCTGTCCATCTTTTTTCCCCCTGTTCTGGTGTGATGGTTTGACCTTGGCTGGATGCCAGGTGCCACCAAGCCGCTCTATCACTCCCCTCTTCTGCAGGACAGGCAAGGAGAAAATGAGATGGAAAAGAAAAAAACCTCATGGGTCAAGATGAAAGCAGTTTAATAAAAAGCAGAGGCAGAGGCTGCGTACAGTAGCAAAAGGAAAACAAGATTTTATTCTCTATTTTCCATTAGCAGGTGATGTCCAGCCACTTCCCGGGAAGCAGGGCTTCAGTCTGCATAGCTGTTGCTCCCCAAGACAAAACGTCCTAAAAGGTGAATGCTCTCCCTCCCTCCTCCTTTTCCCTTAGCTTTTATATCTCAGCCAACGTCATATGGTATGGAATATCCCTTTGGTTGTTTTGGGTCAGGTGCCTTGGCCGCACCCCCTCCCAAGATCTTGCCCCCTCCCAGCCCACTGGTGTTGGGGAAGGGGGGAATGTTGGAGACACAGCCTTGATGCTGTGCCAGCACTGCTCAGCAGCAGCCAAAACATTGGTGTGTTATCAAACCCTTTCTACATACCAATAGAAAGCACAGCACGATGCAGATCGACCCAATACATCTGGACAGCCTGTAAGTCCAGTTCCACTGCGTAAAAATATACATGTTCTTGAGTGCACAACATTTGAAAACAGTACAGAATAGAGGCAATAATGTCTCTCCTAAGCATCAGGAAGTAATGGTCTGACTTATTTTCCTACTGGCATAAATGACAGAAATTTCAATGAATTCAGCAGGTGCTTTGGCTTGTTTACTGCTTTACATCAGCCTTGGTGGCCTGATTCTGATCCTACCCAAGACATGAGATGTTGATCTTTGCTGAAACACTTCAGCAAAACTTCACTGTCTTCTATATCAGTTCAGACCTCTGTTCGAGTAGTCTCACTGATTTTAGTAGAGTTACATCAAACTAAGGGAACATCAGAACTGGGATGTTCATATATGAAGTTATGCCTGATGAGCAAATGACACTTAAGATGCATAAGTTTTGCATCCAAAAGTCTTCCTGAAAGTGGAAAAATACTTTTGGCCAGTTTACATGCAGGCAAAATCAAAGCGGTTGCATCAATGTGGTGATGTGCCACATTAGCTAGTGAATAACACTGTTCGGCAGCTTCCAGAAGCCAGGGAAGCTTCACTTTTTAGACACAAATAATATGGTGCCAGAGTACATTTTTGAAGGATATATTTTCCATTCAATGTCTGTCACATTTTATGCAGTATGAAATCTGTGTAAACACTTGCTATTCTCTGTTGCTCGCTGTATCTCTTCATGTTAGTACACTACACATTCTGGATACGAAAGAAACTTTCTCCAGGCATAGTGTATAGATCCCAGCACTAGTTAAACCAGCTGTATATCAAATAGCCTTTATTTTATAACTTTGTTTATAGACAATAGGTTTTATTACATCTACTTATAGTTTTATCTTTTAAGTAAGTTGCAGTTACTTTAAAGTAAAAAAATGAAACTGGTAAATATTAAAGTTTCATAAAAACCTCTAGACCCCACCTTATCACAGAGAGTCATGAAACCCCAAGTTACTTTTAGAGGTACTGTTGCTAATTTCTACATTTGTCCTAATCAAATATCTGTACGTAGAACAACAGTAAGATTACAAATAAAACAGCAGATTGAGCAAATGAAAGACCCAAGGGCAAGAATAATCCTAATAAATAATAGATATGAGCTTTTGTTACAATGTCAGATCCTTGAAAATATGCTGGGGAATTTTACTGGAAAATGTCAAGAAAGAGGTATGCTTCCTACTCATGAAATGATACAGTGTTAAGCAAAAATTTTAAAATATACTTGTTGAAGGCTTATAAAGATGGATATAGTTATGTTAAAGAACAATTAGTGGTTATTAGTGACCACCAGAATTGTATTTAGTTAGCTAGTTTGTTGTTCTTGTGTGGAGATATTTTTTTCTCTTTGCTGGTTGGGTTTTTAATCTTCGCTGGTACAAATAGCTTGATCCTGTTTGTATGGTGCTGACTGAGGTTATTGTAACAGGTTTCTACTTATTGTAAGTAGGAGCTGAGCTGGAACTGAAAGTGTGCTCACTGATTGATTGCCTGTCTGCAGGCAGTGGACAGAATCTGTGTTTCTTTTCAAGTTCAGAAAGATTCACAAAACAAATCTAAAAGGTCTAATTTTTCCAATTAACACTGTAGAAGAAGGGTTCTGCTTTTACTGAATTAATTAAATACTGTAATGATACGGTTTTAAATTAGGTAACTTAAAGTGAATGCCAAATTCTAATGTTGGTTTTATTGGTGCAAATCTAAAAGCATTTCATTTACAGATTTGCTTCATTCGGAGAAGGTGAGCTCACAAGCAGAACCATAGGAGCTAAAGGCAAAACAAAGACATCACTGGAAGGTACAGTATAAATCATATCTTTAATTCTAAATACTATATTCCACGTCAGAATAACTGAAAACTGTATTTGTTTTTTGTTTCCTCTGATTACTTATGCTGTGTATAACTGTAGCATGTATTGCTCTAAATAGCGATTTTGCACGTGCCATGGACCTAATTCTAATATCTCAGATACTTAAAATGGGAGTGCAAAATCAGGCTCTGGATGTGTGGAATTCAGCATCCAAAGCAAAGATAAAACAAGAAAAGCCTATAAAAAGCTCCAGCTTAAGCTCAAGTCTTACATTAACCTAAACAATATTATAGAACAAAACTTGATATTAAATGCTCTTTGTTTTTATTAAATACAGTGGTTTTAAGTCTGCCTGATGAAGAGATGCAGTTAGGTATCTCATTAGAGAGAAACTAATTCAGTGCATGACAGCAATTCCTAGAATTCTATGAAACAGATATAGGAAAAATAGAAATAGGAAAAAATACTGCTAAAGGAAGCACAGGAAAAATATGTATTAAAAAAGTGCATAATGACTGTGCATGGAAACAGAATATTTACTCACTTTCAAATCTGGCTTTGTTTTTAAGTTGGGATCAATTGCTTGAAATAATTTCCCTTTTACACATTTCACTTAGGTAAAATTTTACATTAAAAATAAAAGAAAGAAAAAAAACCCAATAACATAATCTAGTCTAAGAATATAATAGGTTATATTCGAGAATATAACCTAACTGCTAAGGGTAAGGAAAATCCCAGCTTCAGTGGAACCGCTGGTAGACCAGGTTTCATGCTGGACCAGTGATTTCTGTATTCAAGTCAAAATTCTCTGAAATATTTTGGAGCCTTGAATCTAACACTAATGAGCATGGCCAGTTGCATTTCTGACTTCTTTTACGCAAAACAGTAAAAAAATTGAAACATTAAAGTAATGGCTTGATGTTTCTCTGTAGGATGCGAGCCCTGAATGTATGGAATTTATTCTGATACTGTACTAAACCGGTTCTGAGCAACTAAAGAAAGTTGCAATTTATGTTGCTCTGTAATAGAAAACTGTTTTGTTACACAATCTGCTTAAGTATCTGGCTATTGTATTGGGATAGAAAGCCTCTAAAGGAGGTGAAGTCTGCTTTTACATGCAAGTGCATAGCTCCTATTGAAGCCAAGTCAGCCCCTGAGATCAATATTGATGTAAAACTGCTGATTCTTAACAATGGAATGGATTAGTGGCAAGGTAATCCAGGGATTACACAAACCCAGCAATTGAAAGTAGTCCTCGAGAAAGGACATGGTGAGACACGGGTCATCTTCAGGAGTATGTTTTTTACATCTTGACAAAAAAATATGGAGGAGGGAAGTGGCATTCTATATCAAAGGGATTTTTAGCTTTTATTTTTAAAACCCTAGGAAGTCTGTTCTTCTATCATTATTTGATTTAATAATATGCCTAAAAGCCCCTGGCATAAAGACCCCTATTGTGCTCAGTACTGTACAAGCATAGAGCCAAGAGGTGGCCCCTGACCCAAAGCGTAGATTTCAAGCGTATCACACAGGACAACACCACCATATGGGTGGAACTGAGGAGATGGACTGTGTCAGGAGGACCAGCTGGCATCTTTCTGGGCTGGAAGGGGCTAACATGTGAGGGTCCTAAACACCACCCAGTTTTCCTGGTGGGAGAGAGACACCACCAAGGGGATCGGGGTGGTTGGAGAAGGCTTTGCAGGTGACTGGGGCACACGGGGAAGCCTGAGAAAGAGCAGAGGTTCTTCCTTTAAAATCTAAGAAGTGACTAATGAAAACTGGCACCACTGGCTATTCAGGGAAATATCTGTGTCTCAGTGCAAAGATGAGAGCTAAGATAACAATAGGGCATTAAAGGACCTTGAGGATGAAGGAATAGCTCAGGTTCATTATGAGAAAGAAGAGGCAGTCAGGGCACAGCTGAAAGAGCAGAAGTGAGGAGAAAGTTACAGCAACCTTCGAAGTGACCTAAGGAATAAAAAGTGTCCAAGCAGCTTGAGAAGACGAAATCACATTTTAAAAGTGTTTCCTTCCCACCCTCATCCCCTTTTGGTCAGTTTTACTCCTTACCCATCAATAATGCTGAAGGACGTGACAGGGGAATGAATTAAGCAAGAAGGTTCATCCATCTCCTCCCTTGCAAGGTGCTCAGGATTTGGCAGAACATCCCCTTTCCAGCTCTTAAAGAAGAGAAGCATTACCAAAACCCATCAACTTTTTTCTCTGGAAGTCTCCTCGTGCAATTGCTAAAAGGCATGCCTTTGTACATTAGCTGCTTGTCACACTCTTAAGAAGAAATCTTCTAGGGGGTGTCAGCTCAAAGGACATATGCACTGATATGTTAGAAAAGAATGAGAAAGACTAGTGTGCGTGCGTATACATGTGGAGGGTGTACATAGGTGGCAGGCAACAATGTCTCAACCCCAGCACCTATAGATTTGTTCTCACAATACCTGCTCTACCTGTATATGAACAGGTAGCTTAAGGGAGCTGGAACATTGACTGTCCTTCTTGTAACTATCATCTTCATGACTGTAGCAGTAAGTCAGAGGTCCACAGAGGACCTCTTGCATCTTGTCTCTCCTCCTGGGGGCTTTTTATAAGAGGGAGAGGCTTGTGCCTTTACAGAAAACAAACCCCAGTAATGATGATGAAGAATAGCCAATCAACCATTTTCCAGGTTAGGACAAATTTACAGATGAAAAGTACCATGAGACTGAAAGATCTACTTTAGCCTTGTATTTACTTCCAAATCTCTCGCTTACTACGTGTTAAGTGCCTGCTTGGAAACTCTTCTCAGCTTTTTCTAGTTGTCTGTCATGCC
>CM067109.1:71311300-71328800 GCA_034008185.1 Gorsachius magnificus
GTTATGTTTCAATTTAGGTATTTAACTGTATCAAACATCCTGGGACTTAAGAAAAATAATAAAATAAAGAGGGACCGGTCTCCAGGTGTACACTTTGGCTTTCTTTTCTAGGGGAGACCGAGCTGGAGGCGAGCCCTGCGCCCTGGATGGTGTCTCTCATCATTAACAGAAATCTGTTTAAAAGAGGTAAAAGCAGTAGGTTTCCGCCGCTTTGCAGAAATGCCAGAGGCAGGAGCGTGGGTCTTCCGCAGCCAGGCAGCGCACCCCACCCGCAGCCTGCGGTGTTCAAAGCCACGATTCGAGTAACCTTTTGTGCAAAGGTTTTCCCTTACTATTTGTTTTCGCCATTACATTAAGTTTATTTCAACTGTTTCAATTTTTTTTTTCCAGCCCTCTGGTTTCCCCCCGCCTTCCACGTTAGGTAAGGTTTGGGTAAGTTCAGCGTTTAAAAGGGTTTTTAAATATTATCCAGTGGATTATCTTCGGAATATAAATAAGCCTGCACTCCCTTAGAGGTATTAGTGCGATGTGTTTCTGAACGTCCTTCTGTCTGTGTGTGGAAATAACGCGGGCTAATAGATACACGCGCCCAGAAATATATTACCAGACAATAAAATGATTAAGAAACCCACCATTAAAAATTGGAGCCATGTTACTTCATTTGTTTAAAAAGATTAGATGTTTCCCCGTTGTTCCCGTTTCTGGAGGTTTTTTTCCCCCTCTCCAGTAATAACCTGGCGCTGACCTAAAATTGCAATCGAATGATATTTGTGAAGTTTAATTGCTAACTTAGCATCTCTGTCACACCTCCCAGCCCATTAGATGATGAAATCTCACCTGGTTAAACGGGAGAGCTCACTGGCCTCTGTGCCGCATGCCTGATTATACAGCGAAGCTGCTAATTTACCAAACCACCTTTACAGGGAGGACTTGATGGACACCACAAACTGTATTCATGCGGTAGCTAAGAGAAGGTGCTGTATTCCCCGAGCCGCCTCCCAGCTACCCGCAGAATGAGAAATGGAAAATTAGTGGAGATGTGTGCATGAAGGGAGCCGAGCAATTAGCAAGGAGCTGCCGCCGGCTCGGGAGAGAGGGGGTCGGGGCCAGGCGAGCAGGGACACGGACACGGGCCGACCGCGCTCCCCGCTGCCCGTCGCAAGCCGAGGGGCCCAGCTCCGATCCGCTCCGCTCCGCGCCCCGCTCCGCCCCGACACGCGGCTGCCGCGCTGGCTCCGCGGGGCGCCGAGCCCCTACCGCGGGAGGGGTGTGGGGGTGTGTTCACGGCTGCTTCGCCCCTCTCCCTTCTGGGGTTTTGGGGTTGGTTTTTGTTGTTGTTGTTGGCTTTGGAGGCGCCCAGACCCCCTTTTTGGGGTGGGCTGCCCGTGGCCGCCCCCTCTCCCGGGTTTCTTTGCGTCCTTTATTTGGGGATGTGCCCGGCGATTGTTGTCGCTCGTGTTATTAATTGCACCCGGGCCTTTCCATGCTCTTTGCGGGAGCGCGGTCTAAATTGGCTCTAATAAATATTAGCCGCTAGATTAGGCGGGGTGAAGGTGGCACGGCGCTCTATTTTCGACCTGTAGCCTCTGCAAAGCCGCCAGTTCTGCGCCAGATTAGCCCCATCCATCCAGTGTCAATGGTTGTCTTGTTGAGAAAATCAGTGAGTAAACACGGCTGACAGAGAGGGGTATCAGCTGATTACTCATACAAATAGACTGCAAACTCCACCAGGAGAAGCTGTTTCTAGAGATGGGTTTCTCGCACTGACAGGGCTGCTTCTCCCAGGATCCCGTGTCCTGCTGTTCCCACTTTGTCCTCCATCAATCACACAATTGTGTCCGGGATGTTTTATAGAGTCACTTAATATCCCTGCCTTCATCTCTATTCACTTAGAGAATGATCTGCCATAAGGGCTAAAGGCTTTTGCAGGTTGGGACCGAAGACAAACCCGGGCCACAATGGCTCTGGTGGAAAACAGCGATTCATGACAGCGCCTGGCTTTCTGATGCTAATGGCACCGCCACGGGGTATTACAATAGCGGCCAGGCAGTGATTTAAATGTGCTCCTGCCATTATCCCCTGGTCCGGCGCATTAAATCATCCCTCGCGGATCAGATGCCAGCGGGGCGTGGGGGTGGGGAAGGGGCGTGGGGGGGGGGGACACGACCACACCGCTCCGCAAGCGACCGCGGATCGTACCCGGAGGGGCGAAAGACGACTCGGAGAAGGGGATACCCAGCCCAGGCCCCCTTTTGGAAGCGGCCCGGGGCCGCACCGCCTTTGTGAAGCGGTACCCCCTCCCCACCCCCCGGGCTGCGGGAGCCGCTCCGCAGCATCACCCGGGGTGCGTGTGTCAAACTTGGAAAGGGGTCGTCCAAAACCGCCTCCCCGCCTCGCAGGGCAGCTCCCCCCCAACCTGCAGGCCGACCGCTTGCAAAACTGTGTTTTAATTACGAATTTTAAAGACGGGCGAAAGAGTTACAAGGTATCACTGTTTAAGTGCCTCATCTACAAATTAGATTGCTACACAATTAATCAGAAAGTTAATTAATGAGCAAGTTACTAATTAGGACATTTAAAACCAGTGTTTATAGTGTCTTAGTTAAAAAAAAAAAAACCCTATGTAGCTAATTGGCCTATACACTGATTTCATAACTCATGGCCAAGGTTACAATACTACAGATGTATTATTATGTACAAACTGTAATTATGTCACTATTTTATTAAGCGCATCTTACCTGAATCAATTTTATTAGCATTTTTAGCATCGAAAATTCCCTATTACAGAGAGACGGGAGGCCGGGCACGGCGAATTCCGCCGCGGCTTGCCTTCCGGCGGTAGGAGGGAGGCGGGCCGGGCGTTTTAGGAGAGCCGAGGAAGTATTTAGAAGTGGGGAGCTACGCGCCGCGGCTTGGCGGAGGGGGACTGGCGGGGGGGGTTTTCCCCCTTGGGGCGGGAGCTGTGCGGGAGCTGTGCGGGAGCGGGCAGGGCGGCCGGAGCTGCACCCGGGCGGACGGGCAAGGAGGGGGGGGTCGCGGACCCCGCTCCGCCCGCATCCGCGCCCACGGCTCGGGTGGGGTCATCTCTCCGTTGAGCAGCCCCCTGGCCTCCTCCGGGCTGGGAAAGGTCACTCGCAGCCTTCCCCGCAGCTGGCAAGTGCCGAGAAATGCGGGCTGCGGGAGCGGGGTCCCTGTCCTCGCCTCACCCCGCGGTCGCCTGGCCTGTCTGGGGAGGGGGGCGGGAGCCCTTCCTGCCGGTGGCCCTGCCCCCCACCCCCCGGCAGCCGCCCACCCGCTGGGAAGGGGCGGCCCGGCCCCCGCGTCCCCCGGCGGCGAGTCCCGGCGGCGCGGCCGGGCTCGGGGTCAGGGCCTCGAGCAGTGCCCGTAGCTTCTCTCCGGCGGCTGCGTGGGGCTGCGGTAATGCGCAAAACTACTCTTTGTAATCTCCTTTTCAACAGTGAGGAGTACATATAGGTAATTTTAATGAAGAGGTTCCTGTACCACATTATTAGCAATAAATCTACACCATTCTTTGTTGGTTAAAATCATTATCATCATCATCGGTATCATTACTGAACTCATTATTCTTGTGTTACTATCAGAGTAGATTTATGATAACACCCACCATCACGCCTGAGTTAAAGAAGGTGTAAAGGTTTGATTAATAGCTGCTTTCACGTTTTAATACTCGACATTTTCTTACTTTTTTTTTTTTTTTTATAAATAAGGGGCATGATAATTACAGGAATTAATTACTGCTTTTGTTATAAAGTGTCTGGTGAGGCGCACAGGCGCCTCAAGTAAAATATAAATAAATAAATAACCTGGTGGACACAATAAGTTCTCGTAACGACGCAGTAAGGCAGACTTTGAGAACAATTAAGGTTTTGCTCAATCACAGCGACATTTCAGACTAATAAGCGTTAAAAGAAAGAAATACCCTTCCCACCCGCCCCCCCCCCCCAAAAAAAAAGGTGCCCGTCTTTACAGGTTTGCGGGGAAAAAAAAACGAAGGTAGGAACTGAAGTAAAGAAAAGAAGTGGATGTCACCCGCGCGCACCCTAAAATAAAAAGAAAAAAAAAAAAAAGAGCGAAAAAATAATCAAGAGGAAAGGAACAACCTGAAAGACAACCGCTCCGCGCCTCGGGCTTGGTGTGTGATTTTGCACGGGATGAATAGGCTGGATGCCTGCGTGCTACAGGGGTGTTACTGCACTCCCTCCCCAGCGCCGGTTCGCCTTCCCCGGGGCGGGCGGCGGCGGCGCGGGGGGACCGGCCCCGTCCCCGTCCCCGGCGGGCGGGAGGACCGCACTCCCTCTCCCTGAAAGGTTACACGGCGCTCTGCCTCGCTTTGTCTTCCCCGTGCCCTTTCCTGGCAAAAATGGAGACATCACATCCTTGCCCAGCCCCGGCTCAGTATTTATGAAGGTTTTCTGACAAATAGGCAGGCTGGCCACGCATGGGTGACTGCCTTCATTCCGCACTTGGCTTGTTTACATAGGACCAGCACCATTTCCACGGATTAAACAAATCACAGCGAGAAGGAGACATTTATAATCCGCCAACGAGGCCACAGGCAGTTAAAAAATGTGTGCGTGTGTGTATGCTGCGAGAAAGAAAAATAAATGTTCATGTCCAGGGAGCTGACCTTCTTCTTGGAGGGTAACTCAAGGGGTATAGATATAAATATAGGTTGTATATAACGTCTTCCACACGAGCCCAAAGTACGTATTTAATAATTATCTGTTATGCCCAGTTATTGTGTACAAATGCATAGCATTAGTTTGCATCTTACGCCGTCTCCTTTCACCCGAAGCCCCCCCCCCCCGAGCTCCCAGGGCGGCTATATAACCCTCCGGCTACACACAAAGCGGCGTGCGCACACCGCCACGCACAGGGGCTGCGCTCCACAGCCGCCTCGGACGGCGGAGTGGCCGCCGCGGCGCCCACGCGTGCTCGGGGGCACACGCGTGGGGGGGGGGGAAGCAAGGGGGCGATCCTACACCACCCCACCCCCGCCCCCCGAAAGGCACGGCCGGCTCCTCACGGCCAGCTGGGAGGGAGGGCACAGCCCGGTGCCTGGCGGGGGTGCCCGGCCACCGGCGCCTTGCGGGGAGGGCACCCAGATCGCCCCGGAGAGCGGCTCCCGCCAGCCCTGCCCGCAGCGGGCCGGGGGTGGGGGCAACCTGCGGGCACGGCCGGGCTCACCCCGCTCCTCGTCTTTCACCCGGAAGCGTTAGCTAAAAAAAAAAAAAAAAAAAAAAAAAAGAGGGGGGGGGAAGGGAGAAATGAAATGGTGTAGGAGCCGAAGGTATTTTTCAAAGTAAGAGCGTGCATTTTACGATCCCTCTCCCTCCATCTGCGGGAAGAGTGATGGTGCGGGGGAAGAAGCTATAACTGGAAATGTTGCCCTTTATCTTCTGTCAGCTCTCAGGACACTTGGCTGCTGCTGCTTCTCCGGCTGCTGCTGGGGTTTTTATGACACATGTCACCCACCTCGGGCAGCCGGAGCAGGAGAAGGAAATTCCCTACAAAATAGCAATGGGTTCGAAAAAAAGGATCGCAACAAAATATTGAATAAATTCCCTTTTAATTTATTTGATCATTCCACATTACGGGGCTATGAATTGCTCAAATTTGATAACAAGTACTCAATTCAACTCATTATGTAAGTTAAATTAGACTTCGATAAAATTTCAGTGGCGCGCAGTGGTTTCTAGAATGAAATGTAATTTGTGCAAGAATTTGTTGTATCTGTCACAAATATTTCCAATTAGCGACCGTAATTATTTGATAGTTTCTGCAATTATGGCTTAAACGGGTGAATTTGGGACTGTGGAGGACCCTAATTGGCCTAAATTTGATATTTTGCATATTTGCATAATGAGGAAATTGGTAGAAAATTGTGTTCATTCATTTGTGAAAAATCCTATGAATTTTATGAATTTGAAAGCTCTGTTTGTGCAGACTGTGACTTTGCTTGCTGATCCCTGAGGAGCTGACGCTGAATGCCTGAATGGGCAGCGCGCCAACTTCTCCACCCGGAGGGGAGGCGGGGGGAGGGAAGGGAAGGAAGGGGAAAGGGGAGGGAGGGAGGGAGGGCGGCCGGAGCCGGGAGCCGCGGGCGCCCCGAGCCCCCCGCGCCGCGCCCGGGGCCGCCCGGTCGCCCCTCCCCGGCCCCCGCTCGCTCGGGGAAAGGGGTAATCGCGGGGAGGGGACACGGGACTGGGATGCTGATAAGCGTGCGCTTGGTTAAATTAAATTGCCAAAGCTTCTCCTTTCAGTAAAAGTGTTTGATCTATTGCGCTGTCAATTTAAAGTGTTTAAAGAGAAGCAAAAGCATAGATTTTAAGATGCTGGCCCAGCACCCATTCATCATGCATCAGGGACTTCAAGCCTCGCGTTTTGCTGTAGTTAACATCTCAACTCTGACACGGGAATCCAGACCGGGGAACCGCCGCGCCGCCGGAGCCTGCGACGGCCAGGGGGGCCGGGAGGGCCCCGCCGCCGCCCCCCGCCGCCCCGCTCCGCCCGGTGCCCGGCCGTGTGTGTGCGTGTGCGCGCTGTGTGTGCTCTGTGTGTGTGTTTGTGGTGGAAGGGAGGAGGGAAACAGCCCTGCTGACGGGAGGGGATAGCGGCAGGACATCCTCGCTTTATTGTCTTGTTGGACCACCCTCGGGCAGAGGCAAGGCGGCTGGGTGATCGCCGTAGGAGAAGCCCGTCTTCCCGCTGCCTTTCCCCCACCCTTTCCTTCCGGCAAGGCTTTAGGAAGGTCCTGCAGGTCACCCCGTGGAAAGCTGCCCTCCTTCTCCCTGGCTAGGGGATCTCCTTCAACCTCGGTTTCCAGACCGTGGGCTGCACGGGCTGAGAAGAGTTGCGGAGGCTGAACTGGGGATGTAATATATTCCCCTGAAGAGTTTTACACACTCCAGCTCTCCGACTGTAACTTCGGTTGGTTAGCACTTTCCCCGTCAACATGGACGTGTATAATGTGAAGATGTAACAGGCTCTAAATGCTTAAGTGCTTTGTTTCACAGCACATTTTCAGTAAAGGTCAAAATAAATTCATCTTCCTTCACGCAGCATTTGTGTTTGGATTCCTGAGCCATTTGCACGGGGCTTGGGGTGGAATCACCATCACATAATAAAATGCACCTGTGGGTGGGCATCAGAACCAGCTTCCCACAGCCTTGTTCTGTGATGGGCTGAAGATGATGCCATGTATGTCACACATCTCTATTTGACATCTGTTTGAGTTCACTGCTTGATCAAACCACTGAACTCTTCCATGCCTCCACTTCACTAGTGCTTGTAAAGATGGGAGGGTTGTGGAGGGTATTGGTCCTGATCTGGAATGAACTGGGAATTTAAAGAGCATGAAGGTGAGGGGGCTAAAGGGGTCAAACTCTGAGTTTAAATATTTTCTGTAGTGATAGATTGACCCCACTCAAGACCCTTTTGAGGACACCTTCTGTGTTGAGTCTTGTGGAAACAGGTTGTGCTGGGCCATTCTACCTGATCTGCTGTGGATATTCTGGCATCCCAAACCACACTCTAGGCTTAGAGTTCAACTTGTTTTCCCTTTCTCTGGATTTCATTTAGCCCTTTCATCCTCTCCCTTGGCATTCCTTCCTCTTTTCACTTTTGCTTCATAGTTCTACCTTCTTCCTTCCCCACCTCCATCCCATGTTTTATTCTTCTCCAGAAATGTCCCTTTTCCTGTGAAGAACTCATGTACATTCTCTGTCTGGACTTCTGTTGCTTGTAGATCAAGTAACAAACCCAGATGACTCCCAGGGGGTGGAATAGGCACACCAGCAAGGATCTTCGGATAAACAGGAAGCTGTGGACAGGTTACCAATTTCACCCAAATGTGAACTGGTTGATACCGAAGTCCTGAACCTGTGCTGTACTTGCACCCAACAGCCAGTCAGTTTTGGATAAATGAAGAAAAAGATGAGACCTCAGGAGTCATGCTGATTGCAGGATGCATTATGGCTTTAACCAGGTCTTTTCCTTATGGCAGGCATGGGTATTACTTCCCTTTGAAACAGTATTCAGAAGAATCTCATTGAGTATTGTCGTGGTTTAACCCGGCTGGCAACTAAGCACCACGCAGCTGCTCGCTCACTCCCCCCCCTCCCTCAGTGGGATGGGGGAGAGAATCAGAGAAAAGAAAAAAAAAAGTAAGACCCGTGGGTTGAGATAGAGACAGTTTAATAAGAGAGAGGAATAACAATAATAATAATAATAATAATAATAATAATAATAATAATAATAATAGTAAGAAAATATACAGAATATATAAAACAAGTGATGCACAATGCAATTGCTCACCATCCGCTGACCGATGCCCAGCCCATCCCGAGCAGCGATCACTCCCCCCGAGCTGCGGTCACACAGCCCGAGCTGCGACCACTCTGCCCACGACCGACCGACCGACTAACCCCCCCCGAGCATGACGTTGTATGGTATGGAATAGCTCTTTGGACAGTTTGGGTCCTAGCTGTGCTGTACTCCCAGCTTGTTATGCACCTGGCCGAGCAGGAGAAGCTCAAAAAGTCCTTGAGCAGTCTGAGCACTGCTTGGCAACAACTAAAAACATCAGCGTGTTATCAACATTCTTCTAGCACTGAATCCAAAGCACAGCACTATGCTAGCTTCTGTGAAGGAAAATTAACTCTATCCCAGCCGAAACCAGGACAAGTATATCTCCAATTAACTCTCTAGGAAATACATTTCTTAAAATGAATCCTTATATACCGCAGGTGCCCTGGGCTTCAGGGTGGGCCTTGGGACAAGGCTGCACAGGTGACCCTGGGATGCGAAAGACTGATTTGGATCTTCTCAGCTTCTGCCTCAGCACAACTCTTCAAGCACCTACAGCTTTCTGGGTTTAGCATGTGTTAGTGGTTGCAATGGTTCATACATTAAAAGCTGACCTCCCGCAGCCCGCATGGCCAGGTACATGTCTATGTCCTTGCTGGAGCAGGACTCCAGCTTTCAGAAAGACTATTCTAGAATAGTGGAGAGAAGCCTGTAAAAACAGTATGTAAAAAGAAACTAAAAAAAAAAAAAAGCACTTATTTCAGTTACAGCTGGGGAAGAGTCTCTAAAATCAGTAAAAAATTCTTCCTCTCCCATGGCATTTTTATTTCTAAGCTTTTAAAATATTGTGTGGCTGCTGTATCTTCTGTTATTTATGTAACTACAGTTCTAGGGAACTGATAACAAGTAAACTCTTGTGCTGATTATCAAGTAGGTAAAGCTCATAGGAGCGACATAAATTTTTAAGGAGGAAGTATTATGCTGATGAAATTCATCGTCTAAAATTACGGTCTTCATCTTAAACAGCAGGGGAAGGTGAACCTCATGTATACAGGTAGCAGACATTTGGCACTCAAACTTGAAAGCTGTTGTCAGGTTTATTTTTGCTCTGAGACTACCCCTCAGGTCTAACCCGGGCTACAGGGATGTTGCACGTGGAAGCCGGGACAGGGTGTGATGGGGGCTGTGCCAGACAGACATGCTGGTACAGTGGAGTCTCCCCTGAAGGCATTCTTCAGCTAGGAGTCAAATTTGGAAATAGAGGATGGGAGACACAAAAAAGGAAGAAAAGCTTTTCCCTGATGGCTTGAACAGATTGCTTATTTAAATACTCCATATAATTTCTCCTAGAAAAAACTTGGTGCGGTCTGGTAGTAGTGAACTATTGGTGCGAGAGGGAATGTGAGTGGTAAATACACTTGCAGGATTAGATCCCTAGCAGACAACTACTATATAACGTGATCATAAGACTTGAATTTTAACAAAGACTAAGACAAAGCAAGTAAGCAAACAGGTCAAAACACAATCAACTATTCTTTACCCGAAAGAAAGCAACCTCTCCAAACACTTTTTTCTTCTACATCATCCCCATAAATCTGCAATTAAAAAGAGCAAAGGTATTATGAATGGCACAGGCATCAAGCCTAACATTCATACTTTAACAAATCCACGTTATGAAGCCAGTAACATATCTGAAGGAAAAGTCCCCTTTGAGTTGGTAGGCACTCCATCTGTGTAAGAAGCCTTTTCTCTTTCCAGGGCTATGAAGCACCATTTCTTGTGATACCAAAGTTGAAGCTGAACTGCATTTCTAAGTTAAAATAAGTACTCTGCATCTCTGTCATGGGTAAAAAAATACAGTGTGTCTCCTTCAAACTAGAGCTCTTACTCCTGTATGCAAATGTATTTTTACCTGAGATCTCAGCATAGGTCTGTTAAACCTAATAAAAATGGGTACAATGAGAAAATGAGCACTCACACCAAGTCTCTTCTGTCTCTAATCAGAAAGCCACAGAGATGTTTTCTGTGTCCATCTGGTTAGAACTTGCTGAAATTGAGTGTGATGCTCACAGCTGAAGATATATGCACACATTTTAAATATTAATGACCACATTCCCAGCTATTATCTAGAAATTCTTCCAAAATGTTTACAAACTCCTGTTGTAATCAGTGAGCTTGAGGTTGCCTCCAGTTATGTGATTTGAAAATACTGTGTGGCATGTATTAGTCTTAGTGTGACTGAGGTTACAAAAGACAGCACCATACAAAACCATGGCTTTCATATGATTTCTCTCCATTGCTGCAGAAAACAGGGAAGCTCCATCTCTCCATTTCATTGTGGAATGAGTCGTGGCAAGGACAAGCCTTCCTGGGCCTCTCTGAAAATGTGGCTGTGCAGCACTATATGCTGAAGGATAAAATTTCACTAAAACAATATATGGAAAAAGAATGATCACCAGGTATAAGTATTTATTTCAGTAAGCATATGCTGCATCTGATTAAATCAATGAATGGGGTAGAAAAAGATGCGGATAGATAAGCAAAGGTCTTGGAAATGAAAAGAAAGCTGGAGTTTGGATAGAAAAGGATAGAAAACTATAAAAGAAGCCAGACAAACCAATGGAGCAATGGAATGAAGCAAACTGGTGCAGATAGTAGCTGTCTTGCATCATCCTCCAAAATTCATTCAAATTCCCTTTGACGGACCAGTATGTTGCAGTACTTTTGTGCTGCTCAAAGTGGCTCAATGCAACTGCAACAAAGGGGTGAATCTGGCTATAATATGTGGCATAAAATATTTAGATTGGACATGCCATATCTTCAAATCAGAAAAAATACATAGCAATGTTTTCTCTTGGATTTTCTCCTTAGTGTCCACATCACACATTTGTATTAATCTCCTCCACCATACACATAGGCATACTTCATCCCAGCTGTGAAAAATTATGCTAAACTTGAGCTATAGATAAGATTTTCTATTTGCAGAGAACGTGACTGATGTTTTAACTGTCAGAAAAATATGTTTGTGAAAATCCTGGCTGTTCAGAATCAGGTTGAAATTAAGACAAAAATATAAGGTTAAATATATTACACTTTGAAAACACATCTATAACATTTACTTGTTTATGTTTCTCTTTCCTGTGCTGGACAAAAAGAGGAAAAATATTTAATATGCCTTTGAAGGTCCTGCTTAATATCAGAGTGTCTTCATGTGGGGTCACAGTAGGATAAAATATAATCGTCATTGACAATTCCAGTTCTCATTCAGTGAGGTATTTCCCTCTCAGGTTTTGCCAGATAACTGCTGTATTTACAATCCCAAGACTCTATTCTTTCTGCCATTTAATAATACCAAACAGTTTTTACTTCTTACCAGCAGTCCTAAAGATAATCACTAATCTCAATTCTATAGAGAGTAGAACCGAAATAAAGTTCAGTAAGAAAACCTTGCAAATGCATGATGGGCTCAGGGAGTCTTTAGAGCCCTCTTGCTACCTGTCTGCAGCTTGTTTGAAAGCATTTGTTAATGCTTGCCAAAGGACATATCTCTGCGTAAGCCTCAGTCCCTGTGAGCTCTCCAGGCATGATCCAGGACATCTTCACTGGATGTGCCTTGTGAGCTTAAAGAGGATGATCTGGACACACAACCCACACCGACATTGAAATGCTAAGAGACTGCAGAAGTGGAGAAGGAACGAATGGGCCTTCACCAAGTTACAGCAGTCTTCCAACACAGGGATCTATGCCTGCAGAAAGAAAATCTCCTGTAGCAGGTGTCAGCCAGGAACAAACTCAGGAAGGTGTGAGACACTCTAGGATGTAGAAGTCATCTGGAACTGGTTGCAGAAGACAGAATTATTATCTTTTTAAAACCACAAGCATGCATCCATCCAGGAGCTGTGTTTGCCAGGCTCTTGCTTGTCCCAAAGAAATGAGATCTGTCTGACCATACCCCAGGAGTGAGTACCACACATATGGGTGTCCCTCACCTTTGCTCTCTAACCTTTCTCCAGACTACCATGGGTAGCAGAGTATGGGAAACAGCTGCAGTTCCAGAGGTTTTCCATCTTACTGCTCTTAACACCAAAAAGGAGCTCTTCTGGATGCAAAGGCAGGCAAGAGGTAATTGTTCAGCTTTGCATTTTAGGGGAAGAGGGAATAAAGGGACTTGGCTGTATTTTCCACTCATCTCTCTCTGAGTCTTTCCTTGGTTGCCAAAGAGGTGGAGCCCCCAGCATCCCAGCGGAGTGGGGACTGTGGAGAGCACATGAATCCCCACTTCCCAGCAGGGCAGGCTGCTTCCACAAGGAGGTGGAGTGAGGCAAGCAATACCTGGGCTGGCTGTCCAGAGCCACGCACCAGGGGTTTAGAGCGCACCTCTCTTGGTTTCCAAGTGTTACGTCTGGGCATGTGGTGTCTTTGTGCATTTAATGGAGAAAGTAAAAGGTGGTGCAGGAACAAAGGAGTGTTTTCCTCACTGAAGTTTTTGGCCACAAATGTTTGTATATACGATCAATTGGCCTAAATGAACTCTCTCACTCAGCTTCTTCTCCAGACGCGTAAGTGGTGGCAGCTCCACCCACCTTCATTTGCGCTCCGTGTGGCTCCTTCCCTGGAAGAAAATTAATGGAAACTGCTTGATGCTCAGCATCTCTGAAAAATCAGGCTTAACTGTGGACACTGCAGCCGAACTATATTAGACTACTGTTTTGAACATATTAGTGCTGGATTTTATTCAGATTTATTAGCACGATGACAAAAATATCTGCGGTATGAAAAAAAAAAAAGAGCCCCATCACTCAGTTGGCTTGATTCATTTTCCTGTAGTATCTTAGTCCATCTGCTGAAAGGTGAAGCCAAAATGTTTTAGAATGATGTTTTCATAGGGAATTCTCTGTTAATTAGTTATCTCTCTCTGCCATGTGTAGCAACTGATGAAATCAGCTACTGTAATTTCATGAAAGGCAATGTTAGACTGTTTGTATCAGGATGAACACTTTCTTACACACAGCACTCTAGTGGAACACAAGTGGTCCAAATAACATTTTATTTTAATATAATGAGGACACACAGCTACTGTAGCATCACAATTTCTTATTTCCTTGTGTCTAAAAATGTGGTCTTAGGCTAAATGCAGCAGAAGGATTTTATGCACTCAGATTCATTTTTACATACATTTTTAATGCATTTTTACACAGTAGAGCTTCACTTACTAAAGTTACTGCTAAGATTTATTTATTTTTCTAGAATAAAATAGCCTGCTCTGCAGTTGTATTTAATAGGCCAAAGTTACACATCTTCTAGTGTCATTTGTTGCTTGCAGTTCATTTAATGAGGACATAGCACTACCATGCTGTGGAAAAGTGTGTTTTGTAATTGCAAATGAAGTATTTCAACCTTTTTACCTTTTAATACCACAGGATACCCCGGGTAGCTAAAGACTGGCTTGTTTCCAGGGAGCTTTATTATAGAGGAAAAACGTGGAATACCATTTTCTGTATTTTTCATGTTTGTATTTTTTTTTCTTGCAAATAACACCCTGTCCTTAGGTAGTGCTTTCCATCCACAGGTCCCAGTGTGAGTCATAAAGTGGGTGCTTCATTGGCTTCTTCTTTTCCCAAGTGTAACATCCAAAAAGAAAGCAGGGACAAGCTGTAGGTGAGGATACCATGCCTACTGACTGCCAGTAATCTGCACTAACCACTGCCTTCTCCTCGAGTAAGATCTTCTCCCCCCATGCTTTGCTGATGTCACTGGAATGAGGAAATGTGTCACTGGTTGAGATTAAGCTGTCACTGAAATTTGTATGCTTGGCATTGTAGAAGTGAGAGGAGGAATCAAAAGACTAATGACTTGAAGGCACCTTTAAAAGCAGCATCAGGAGCATTGTTATGTCTGTATTCAGCTTCTCGCTTAGGGAAAAGGTGAAATAAAGGCCTCATCAAACAACGTGTTTTTCCAAGACTAGAGAGAGAACATGAGAGAGGTTCTTACTTCTGGTAATCGCTCCTGGGGAGATAAAAGGTAACAAGCTGATACTACCTCTAAGACCCTTAACTTCTTGGTTTTAATGATTCCGTTCTGCAGCTCGTCAGGTGAAGAAGCCCTCATTCAGCCAACATCTAGGAGGATCCTAGGTCTACTGGTGAACACATATGATGAAAGATTGGTTATATCAGAACAAGAATCAACAGTATTACATTGAAAACAAAGGGCTAATGGTGCATAGCACAATTTGTGCAACTAGTGATTACTTGCTTTGGGAAGAAAAGAGCTTCAACATAAAAGGGATCTAAATACACCTCTTCCATTGCTTTCAAGATGCCCTCTGTAAATCTTTACAAAGATGGGCTTACGATAGTAGACTAATAAAAAAAATCAGTTTAAACCATGTAGATAACATTTTGAATAGTGTTTCAAATTGGTATGCGATGTGTGGAAGAAAAAATTAAATTAAATGTAGTATTTCCCCTCGGGTTGATAGAAAAAAACCTGACCTTGGCACCTGACAGTGGTGGCATTTGACAATCTTCATTTAGCATGTCCAAAACCAGCAGCAAGGCCCACGTGATGAAGAAAATTTCTCAGTGTTTCTGAGAGGAAAATGCTAGGACTTAATAAAAACCCAATGGGATGGAACATACTGACACAGGAATGGAGAAGTAAGGAGCGTGAAGAAACACAGGGCAGCATCATGGGAGCTTTAAAAATAGGGCCTTTTAATATTTTAGGAGCCTTCCCCTTTCTGTATTTTATTTTAAGATACCTAGTGTCCTGGTCTGGTGTGAGTTGTCTTGTACAAATCCAAACTCCCTGTCTGTGGCTGTAAATCACAGAGTTAAAAAACTTCTGGCACAACGTATGTGAGTTAGAAATCTAATTAGCTGATATATGTATGTGTGCAGAATCAGCGAGGCAGACTTCCTAAAGAAGTAATTTTAATTATGGGCTTCTGCAATACTCTGGGTGTCAAACAGCAGCTGAGATAACGGAGATGTGCTAAGCAATCTGTAGTGATTATACGGGGCTTGTCCTCTCATGTTTCTCCTTTTTCCTCTCTCTTCATGTATACAGAAGATATTTCTGCCTGATTTTGCCTTAAAATTATCAGAAGATTCACAATCATTTCTTCTGGCATTGCTGGATGACTTGTTTTGGAGTCTGTGTCTAGCAAGACATAATACTTTGAGTCCTTTGATGTTAACCAGAAAGGTAGCATCAAATAAACCTTGCCTTACTGTAATATGTCACTGCAGTTAAATGTGAACAAGTGCAAACAGTGAACAGTTAAAAAAAAAAAAAGTACAACCCCAGTATTTGTAAATTGCTAAACTTTCACTCCTTCCCATTTTGTGACTTTATTCTTTCACTGGTTCTTACTGTATTTTGTGTAAGGTAAGAAAGGAGAAGAACATATTTTTTAAAAAAGAAAATGGTGCTTCAAGACTTCTTTAAACATTAAGGCATAAACCAAATATCTTCTCTGTTCACGATGTTCCCTCCAGGTTGTCCGTCTACAGAGACAGGGCTGTGCTGTGCTTTTTGAGACTTATGTCCTGCTCCTGAAAAGCACAGCTACATAAATCAGCTGAATTTAATTTCTTGGCCTGGTCACAGACCATCCACTAACAGGTCATAGTTTTCTCTGAGTTATTCAGTAAATAGTTATCTGAGATCATGCTGGTAGACCTTTTTAAAGAGCTACCTGGTTGAGTGCGATTAGTCTGTGAATATTCGCTATTCATACTGTGTTGTGTATCTGTGATGGGTTTAACTGGTTGTGCTGGGCTGATTTTGCTCTTTGATTAGGTGAGCATGTAGGTGCTTCTGATGTGATTACTTCCATGTGCAAATTTAAAAATTTGTCTCTGTGAATACTTATCAAGCAACTTCAAATTTCTTTTCATGAAAATTCATGTCAGTAGAATTGAATTACATAAATGATTTAGAAATGCCAAACACATTGTTTAAAAATACAAGAGAGCATTCAAAGGCTCTCCCTGCCCATCCATCAGTCTATCAAAGATAATGAGAGGAGATGGCTGAATTTTGTCCCAGTATTAGCAAAAGATATTATCTAAAATCTTCGGATAAACCCTTTAACAAGAATTTTTATTTGAAATTAGTTTTTTTAATGAGTTTCAAACTGTAGGATTTTGGGGGAAATTGCACAACAATTTTCTTAAAAGGTGCTGGGAGTATTTTAACTAACATGCTAGCTAAGATGCTGGGAGTATGTTATCTAACAAAAGAATTTGGCCCTGTGCAGATATGCCACAGACCTGCAGGTTAGTCATGAAGTATTATCTGCAGGTTAGTCATGAAGTATTATCTAAAATTCAGGCATTCCCAGACCTTGGGTTTTCACACAGCAGTAAAATTCATGCAGGACTTGCCTTGGGTCTTTGTATCCCTTCAAAAGTACACTTGAGAGCAGGAACAGTATAAATATAGGGCTTAATCTGCTAAGGTGGCTGTGAGCTTTGATGGTGATTTCAGTGGAGGCAAGTTCATACACTGCATTAACAATGGCATTGTATGCTTTGACTGCCATGTTGTACAGTCTACGTGATGTACAGCAGAATCTCATGAAAAAGATACTGCAAAAATTTTCTAAAATCCCCAGACTATCCTAGTCTCATATTTCTTTTTTGCTGCTAATCTTGCTCTCATTTCCCTCTTTCTTTTTTTTTGATACCCAAATAAAAATAAATATCACCAGTAGGGGGAATAGATGTATAAAAAACAAACTCGAAACGTTTTTATTATTGATTTGGATGGCAGTTAGTTCACTTAAAAAGTTACTGGCTTATCGTTTTATCAAGTTCTCAGCAAGAAAAAGATGTCAGGGGAGGGTATGGTTCTTAGATGTGTAGCTGAGGTTAGTTAGGAGTTTATAATTTATTCAGAAATATGGTAATGCCATTTCATCTCCTGGAAAAAAAGTTATGTCTTCATACAGCCATTGGTCTGGAAGGTGGTTTTCTGCCTGCCGATGCTCTCCCAGCACTGCTCCCTCAGCATGCCTGGGCTTATTTCTGATAAACAACAATGAAAGAGGTTGTGAAAGTAAGTTGAGAAAGAAAGGGGAAACAAACAAACAAAAAGCCTGAATGAGAAGGGAAGCTGCTACCATTACCTCTGAACTGATACCATACACAGCACTGTGCAA